>NW_026505431.1:0-16984 GCF_026875155.1 Cherax quadricarinatus
AAAAAAAAATATCCCTTCAATGCTAATATCCCAAAAACCCCCCTTTTAGAGTGGGGCATTTATTCCCCATTTCCAGAATCAAGTCCGGCTATATAAAAAAAACCGGTTTCCCGAATCCCTTCACTAAATATTACCCTGCTCACACTCCAACAGATCGTCAGGTCCCAAATACCATTCATCTCCATTTACTCCTATCGAACACGTAATGCATGCCTGCTGGAAGTCCAAGCCCCTCACTCACAAAACCTCCCTTACCCCTTCCTTCCAACCTTTCGAGGACGACCCTACCCCGCCTTCCTTCCTACAGATTTAAATGCTCTCCATGTCATTCTACTTTAATCCATTCTCTCTAAGACCAAACCACCTCAACAACCCCTCTTCAGCTCTCTGACTAATATTTTTATTAACTCCACCCTTCTCCTAATTTCCACACCCCAAAATTTTTCTTCTAAATATTTAAAACCCAACACATTGCCCTGCCTCCAACCGCCTCCTCGTGCTGCATTTACAACCCAAGCTTCACACCCATATAAGAGTTTTGGTATACTATACTTTCTAATTCCCTTCTTTCCCTCCATAGAAAACGTTTTTTGACTCCACATATACCTCAACGCACCGCTCACCTTTTTTCCTCATCAATTCTATGTTTAAAACCTCATCCTTCATAAATCCATCCGTTTGACACGTCAACTCCCAAGTATCTGAAAACATTCACTTCTTCCATACTCCTCCCCAATTTGATTCCAATTTTTCTTTATCTAATCATTTGATACCCTCATCACCTTACTCTTTTCTATGTTCACTTTAAAACTTTCTACCTTTATACAGGATACTGATACAGTGGAACTTCAAAAATCGAACTTCTCCCAACACAACCAATTATGTAGTGTATTTTTTTAAGTGCTTTTATAAGTGTATTTTTAAGGGTCTGAAATGGGCTAATCTAATTTAATTATTCCTGATGGGAATAAATTCATTCGGTTTAAAAGGGACTCGAAAGACTTCTGGACCGAAGAAAGTTCGATATTTGAGGTTCCACTGTAATTTATAAAACAAAAAACATATATTTACATTGAGGACTATGAGTCACAGCAATCAACAACTAACCCAAAAATTCAGAAAAGAAACCTTATATGATGTTTCAGTCTGCCCTGGATTTTAGACTTAAAAAACAGTCCAAGATGGAGTAGACCTTCATTAGTTTCTTCTCTAACTGAAATACTTGTAAAATACTTACAATCTCTCACTATTACTGTTCAAAATAAATATTAAAGGTATTAATAATCTACTAAAGATCTTACTTTTTGCCATCATATTTTACTCTTCTAAACATCCTCCTTATCTAAGTGTTTTATTTCATCAATTTTCTGGCTTTTTTTTTTTTTTACTTTTTTCTTAACCCACATTTCTTAACCCACGTTTTGTGGGCGAGGGGTTTGGACTTCCAGCAGGCATGAGTGAGCATGTTAAATAGAAGTGAATGGAGACGAATGGTTTTGGGACCTGACGATCTGTTGGAGTGTGAGCAGGGTAACATTTAGTGAAGGGATTCAGGGAAACCGATTTTTTAATATATAGCCGGACTTGAGCCCTGGAAATGGGAAGTACAATGCCTGCACTCTAAAGGAGGGGTTCAGGATATTGGCAGTTTTATAGGGATATGGTGTGTATCTTTATAGTATATGCTTCTAAAGTGTTGTGTTCTGAGCCCCTCTGCAAAATAGTGATTATGTGTGAGCGAGGTGAAAGATTTGAATGATGATGAAAGTATTTTTTTTAGGGATTTTCTTTCTTTTTGGGTCACCCTGCCTCGGTGGCAGACGGCCGACTCTTTAAAAAAAAAAAAAAAAAAAAAAAAAAAAAAAATTGTAATTTGCAATTAACATGTCTATGCTTCTTATTTAAAACATGCTTTTTCATATTTAGTTAATAAATTGGTGACTCCACATTTTTTAACACTTTGCTGTTTCCACCAAGGCAGGGTAACCCAAAAAAAGAAAGAAAAACCCAAAAAAAAAAAACTTTTATCATCATTCAACACATTTACCATCAATCACCCCATAATCAGTCTTTGCAGAGGCGCTCCGATACGACAGTTTAGATGTCACCTCAACAGCCAATATTCCAAACCCCTCCTTTAAAGTGCAGGCACTGTAATTCCCACCTCCAGGACTCAAGTTTTGGCTAACTGATTTCCCTGAATAAAGGTTGTTAGGTCCTAAAAAACCATTCATCTCCATTCACTCATCTAACACATCAGCACGCTTGCTGAAAGTCCAAACCCCCTTTCCCACAAAACCTCTTTTACCCCTCCCTCCAACCTTCCCTAGGATGACCCCTACCCCACTTCTTCCATACTCCCTCCCTCCAATATAGTATCCAATTTTTCATTACCTAACTATCTGATATCCTTATCACCTTACTCTTATCTATGTTCACTTTCAACTTTCTTTTTTTTCTTTCTTTCTTTCTTTTGTATTTGGCGTGCAGGATCATTTTCCAAAATAAGCAATGCTTTTATATATTTTACTTACAAACTTGTTGTGTGTTCCTTGCATGCTTCCCCAAAGCTGCAGGTTCCACCCCAATTCTCTTCCCTTTTTGCATATGTGCGTTTTCCATCCCCCTTATAAGCTGCAGTCTAAACCAAAGACACATTTTTAAAAAACACTGAGTCTAAAAAAACAAGGGTTTCATATTCTGGCCCAACATTTTTTCCTAAGACAGGGGGGGGGCAAAAAAAAAATCGGCAGTACAAACAAAGCCACATCTTAATTTCGAAAGAAAACCCAATAGACCAAATTTTTATATGGCAATGAAAAAGCCCCAAGACCTTAAAAAAAATACTCCTAGAAAACCTATTTTTTTTCATAAAATTTTACTGTTTCAGATTAAGTATTATAACTTTTTGGCTTAAAAATGGAATAACAGATATAATTGGGTAATACGTATACTACTAGAAAACATGGTAAAAATTTTATAAAATTAAAATGTTATTCAAAAACAAAAACTAGCACTGCCATCATCCCTCCAAAAAAAAGAAAAGTTGTAAAATTCTGAAAAATTTAAACTACCAAATGTTCCACTTTTGCATAGTCGTCGGAAACAGCGAGGCTTTGCGGGCCCGGGAGGCGCTTCCATTCCTTTAGAAATTTTTTTCCCCACGCTCCTGCACATGTTCTTACAAGGAAATAAAGAAAAAAGTAAAAAATTTGGTTTTAACCCCCTTAGGTATTCCAAGGGTAGGAATTCATTACAACAAATGAACACAAGGTCTGAGTTTTAAGACAAATGGAAAAAGAAAAAATAAAAAAATTTCATATTACACCAATTTTTTATTCACATACTCTAAGAAAATTTTGGGCACATTCAAAAGGGGGGCTGATATGAAGCAGAGAAATGAAAAACGGAAAACTTAAAGAAAAATGTCTTTTGTAACAGTGGGTAAATCAACTGAAAAGGGTTTTCAAGGGGAAAAACGTGAACCCTCATTTTTATAAGCATTTAAGTCGTAATTTTTTCCCAAAAATAACTTTTTTTTATCAAAATTGACTTCAAGTCGTTTGACTCGCAAAAGTCTTTTATCCCAGACCATGAAAAACCTGGAGCAATTATGTGGCCCCCACAGTCAGTGTGCCATCCTTTACACGAGTGAGCCGATCCCCCACATTCATCGATACATTTCGTAAATTTATTGTTTTAGTGCTTGCAGCTATAAAAAAGCCACCATCGGGAAAAAAAAAAAAAAGCAACGCCCGCCCTCTGGTAAAGAAGGGGATAAACACGATAAAATTAAAGAAAAAGATTGTAGAAAAATACGAAAGTAGTGGTGGTAGTGACAGTGGTAGAGGGTGGTAGTGATAGTGGAAGAGGGTGGTAGTGATGGTGGTAGAGGATGGTAGTGGTTGTGATAGTGGTAGAGGGTGGTAGTGATGGTGGTAAAGGGTGGTAGTGGTTGTGATAGTGGTAGAGGTGGTAGTGATGGTGGTAAAGGGTGGTAGTGGTTTGTGATAGTGGTAGTGATGGTGGTAAAGGGTGGTAGTGGTTGTAATAGTATTAGAAGGTGGTAGTGATGGGGGTAGAGGGTGGGAGTGGTTGTGATGGTGGTAGTGGGTGGTAATGGTTATGATAGTGGTAGATGGTGGTAGTGATGGTGGTAGTAGTTGTAATAGTGGTAGAGGGTGGTTGTGATGATGGTAAATGGGTGGTACTGATGGTGGTAGAGGGTGGTAAATTTATGGTGGGAGAGGGTAGGTAGTGATGGTGGGGAGAAGGTGGTAGTAGTTGTGATGGTGGTAGTGGTTGTGATGGTGGTAGAGGGTGGTAATGGTTGTGATAGTGGTAGAGGGTGGTAGTGATGGTGGTAGTAGTTGTAAAAGTGGTAGAGGGTGGTAGTGATGGTGGCAGAGGGTGGTAGTGGTTGTATGGTGGTAGAGGGTGGCAGTGATGGTGGTAGTGGGTGGTAGTGATGGTGGGAGAGGGTGGTAGTGATGGTGGTAGAGGGTGGGAGTGTTCATGATGGTGGTAGAGGGTAGTAGTGGTTGTATTGGGTGGTAGTGGTTGTGATGGTGGTAGAAGGTGGTAGTGGTTGTGAAGGTGGTACAGGGTGGTAGTTGATGGTGGTAGAGGGTGGTAGTGGGTGTGATAGTGGTAGAGGGTAGTAGTGGGTGTGATAGTGGTAGAGGGTAGTAGTGATGGTGGTAGAGGGTGGTAGTGATGGTGGTTGAGGGGTGGTAGTGGTTGTGAGGGTGGTAATGCTGTGAGGGTGGTAGAGGGTGGTAGTGATGGTGTAGAGGTTGGTAGTGGTTGTGATAGTTGTAAAGGGTGGTAGTGGTTGTGATAGGGGTAGAGGGTGGTAGTGGTTGTGATTGTGGTAGAGGGTGGTTTTGGTTGTAATAGTGGTAGAGGGTGGTAGAGATGGTGGTAGAGGGTGGTAGTGGGTTGTGATGGTGGTAGAGGGCAGTAGTGATGGTGGTAGAGGGTGGTAATGGTTGTGATGGTGGTAGAGGGTGGTAGTGGTTGTGATGGTGGTAGTGGTTGTGATGGTGGTAGAGGGTGGTAGTGATGGTGGTAGAGGGTGGTAGTAATGGAGATTTGTGCAATGTGGAGTAGGATGGAAAGATTTGTGGAGGAACATCACCCTAACAAAGCCATTGCAAGCTGTGTCGGCAACATGCACAATAACAATGTCTTGTCTCATTTTAGGGAAATTTTAACGAGACGCCAGAAACAGAGCTCTCCGGACAGATATTTAGTGCCACAGGTGTGCATTGACTCTCAAGGTGGTCCTAGTGGCATTAAAAAACAAAGAAAGGAAGTAACCCCAGAAAAGGACTTGGTACCTGAGTCTTTATAGAAGGGGATTTCCCTTCCAAACAGTAATTTCTCCATCCTCTCTCTACCTCCAGTCTTCCATACACTAAGAAGAATCTTCAATAAAGGTAAGTGTCATGTTATTATTGCTTTATTCTTCATGTCTCATTGTTTTCTGTGTACGTATGTATATCTATATTTCATGTAAAAAAATTATTTTAATACTTCTCAGTGTCTGGAACGGATTAATTGGATTTACATTATTTCTTATGGGGAAAATGGTTTCGCAAATCATCAATTACGCCATTAGTCACACTCTCTGGAACGGATTAATTACGAAAAACTAGGGTCCACTGTATTACCATCCCCTTCCACATTACAATATTGATGCATAATTTTGTAAATTAGTATTAGAGGCAAAGTTACAAATGTATTACCTGTTTGAGTTTGCAGGGGGTGAATTCCAGCTCTTGGCCTCACTTCTTAAATTTTTACTGAGTGACATGATGGAGCCCTGTCATACCTGTCTTTAGATTAATTACTTGTTGGATTTAGATTGATAAATTAGACACATGTGCAACTCTTGGGTATCTTATAAACCATACGGTTTATAAGCTGCTTCTCCACTGATATGCCGTATTCTATTCAAGATTGATGGACTGAACACATCGACCTCAAGGTTGAGGGACTGATTACTCATTCTTCTCCTGTTCTTCAAGTTTCTCCTACGTATGGACTGATGTAAGCCACTATGTGGCGAAACATTTTTCCTCAATAAAGATACCCAAGAGTTGCACATGTGTCTAATTTATCAACATGTCGGTTCTCTGAACCATTCATCTGGATTTAGATTCTTTATATTCAGTCACCCACTTAAATATGACTGATCTGAGAACCACCTGATCAAAAGAAATACGTAAATGGCCTAATATTTCTCAAGTTTCATGTGAGTGACAAAAATTTCACAGCATATTTCCAGAGTACAGTACATTATTTGTGAAATCTGAAGGAGTTTTGATGACACATTATATCAAATGAAAACAACAATCCCATCACAGATATTCCTCACAACAAATACAGCAGGTCTTCAAATAACATTGTTTTATTGAAATTTGTTTCATTATAACGCTGATAAGAAAAAATCAAATACAAATTATTGTAAAACAAAAATTCGTAAAGCATACGATAATCACACAAATGCACGAAAATAAATAATGCGGTATGAAAGCGCTCAGCGAGCCCATCATATTTGTTACTGAATGGTGGTAGGATGTGCTCCTTACAATTTTCACTTTCCAAACATTTATTTCTTGATTTAACCCTGTTGCAATGACTGCTAAAGGTACACTATGCACCCATGACGTCTTGTGGCCACAAAAAACAGAAAAAGTGTGACATTAGAAACAAAACTAGAAGCTTTATAGACGTCTGATGATGAACAGCTAGTGTGTGGTTTCATTATACGTCGTTTCGCTCAGTCACAGCTTCCAAGAACCTATCGATAACGTTAAGTGAGGACTTACTGTATATTCTTTCTTTCAACACACCGGCCATATCCCACCAAGGCAGGGTGGCCCAAAAAGAAAAAACGAAAGTTTCTCTTTTAAATTTAGTAATTTATATGGGAGAAGGGGTTACTAGCCCCTTGCTCCCGGCATTTAGTCGCCTCTTACAACACACATGGCTATGGAGGAAGAATTCTGCTCCACTTCCCCATGGAGAAAAAGAGGAAATAAACAAGAACAAGAACTAGAAAAAAAATAGAAGAATACCCAGAGGGGTGTGTATATATATGCTTGTACATGTATGTGTAGTGTGACCTAAGTGCAAGTAGAAGTAGCAAGACGTACCTGAAATCTTGCATGTTTATGAGACAGACAAAAGACACCAGCAATCCTACCATCATGTAAAACAATTACAGGTTTTCGTTGTACACTCACTTAGCTGTATATGTATAAGGATTTTTTCAAAATAAAGATTAAAATTGAGAAGATAACAATAATATATGAAGTTTAGAGGACAGTGTAACACTATGACCATTCTTCTCTGGACTATAAAAATCAGATGAAGTATAAATAGGCAGAATACTATGACTGGAACAATACATAAATAACCCACACATAGGAGACTGAAACTTATGACAAAGTTCCAGTCTGGCTCGGACCATTAACTAATCACACAGAAGTGTGAAAGGAATGGAGCCAGTATATATATGAAAGGAAGTAGGTCCAGAAGTAGTGGAATGAAAGGATGAAGTAGAAAATAATGGTACCAAATACACCTACCATCCGACTTACGACCTGCTCAACTTACGACCACTCGACTTACGACCGTGTTTTTTATGCCAAATTTCTGGGAAATAAACAACTATTTGTGTTGTACACAGTGTTTATCCTAAACCTTACAGTATAAAAATACAGTACTAACAGCATAAAAAGTAAAGTAAAACATGAAATACCAAAATAAAACAATAAAATAAAGTCATTACAAAAATGTTTTGTTGATATTCAGTAGCAAAGCTCGACTTACGTCCATTTCGACTTACGACCGGTTTCTCGGAACCGAACTCGGTCGTAAGTCGGATGGTAGGTGTATCATCATAAGTTTATATCCTAAATGTGGGTTCTTTGTTTACAATCAGATTGGTGTACCTAACATATACATTCCATAAGTTTTGTATTCCAATCAATCTTAATCACATTAGAATGGGAAAGAAACGTAATCAGTTGAGCAATAACAAAATGGAAACCTACCCCAAAAAGGGGTTCCAAAATAGACAATAACTGGGCTCAATCATGTCATTTGGTCAAAAATTAAGATGCAGGAACAAAAAATGGAGCACACCCCTCTACTGCCATTCCCTGCAAACTCACACAGGTAACTACAAATACATAAACATCAAAGTTCTCACCCACATTTTCAAGATTATAACTTTAAAGTTTCTGGAAACGGACAAAAAATAAAATGATTTACTTTAACTGTGAGTAGGAATTCTGGATTTCACGAAAGTTTTTCCACCTCCATGTTTCCAGTTTTCTCCTTACGGTAGCGTGCTATGAAAGGTAGATGTTTTCTTGGTCGAACATAGTGATTACATTACGTGCCACCCACTCATCAACATTTTTTCGCTCAGCATGACCTTTGCTGGATCCCATTTAAAAAAAAATCTCTACCATCATTATCAGGTATCTGTTTTGGATAAAGATTACATAGTAATAGCCCCAAATTTTTCAATAAAATTTATTTTATTAGCATTAGGATAAGTACAATTTCAACTTAAAGTATTGATTATACTACATTGTATTTCATGCTGTAGTGCAGTATTTACCTATTTTATTTAAAAATTTTGCTTTATAATATCTTAAAGTATAAATACACAAAGTATCATGGTAATAAACTTAACTTTTAAAACTGTTTCAATGACTGGACTGTCTGAAGTTTCAGAATCTATATTGTTGTCAGGGAATTATTTATCATTAAATATCATACAATAATCAGCTAAGTATAGTAGAAATGTATACATGTTTTGGCCTTAATATGGTTGCAAAATGGCAGCATATTTTTTATGAGAATGACATTTTAATCAGTTTTACACAGCAGAGGAATGTAAGGTAAATGAAACATGCACTGTGTTCATTCCCTTCCATCTTTCAGTGAGCATAAAGGACGAGTTCATTGTCTTACGGGGAGGGCCCACTGTATGTACACAACCTCCCTTGCCTCAGTGTTCCTTCCTTCATGTCCAATGCTATACCTTGGCCACATGCTGTGCAGCACACCCAGCAACCTTCACTCACAACCCTCCCCCATGGCCACATGCCCCTTTAAATTTACTCCCTCCCAACCAACAACCTCCACCCATACAACCCACCTATACAATTCCCCCCTACACCACATTTTCCCCACTACCTCAAGACCATGCCTTACCCAGTCCCAGACCCTCCACACACCATTTCCCAAAGACCTCATGTCCACACTTTACTTGACCTTTCATCCTAATACACCATCCACCTAAACACTTAATCACCCACTGCCCACACCAAGAACGCACACTAAAACCCCCCCATCCCCATCATCCACACAACCCACACAGGGAGACTGACACCACTCCTTTCACCCACATTTCTCCCCATAGCTTCAGGGAGGGGAGGCCTTTTTCATAGATTAGTAAATTAAGATAGAAAAATTATGGAAAAAAATGTTTTCTTATGAAAAATAGTGCATAATTCTGCAACATTTTCTGATGTAATCACTTGTTTTCTATCATATTTCTAAGTATTTTTTTTCATTAAATGTAATTTTTTTGTTCTTGCTGGCAGCAAGAAGACATGTTGGCAATTTAGGGGTTTTTTCCCCAAAAATTACGATTTTTATGAGTGTTTCATTCTAAATCCTCTACATGGCAACTTTTTGTGCTGATTAAATTTTAGAGCACAGTTTTGTCCCTTAGTAGCCTGCAGGCTGTCAACAAAGATGGAGGGGTGCAACATGCTGAGATTTGGCATGTCGTAACTGCAAAGTTTTTTCACCAAACATAATAATAACTCGAAATAAGTTATTGACATTGTTTTTCCTTTTTTTGCAGTAAGTATTTATAGGATTGTCATGATTTTTTTCTCACATTATTGAGGAATGATGGTTCTACAGACACCCTGGGGGATTAGCGATATTGTTTACAGCTTTGTTTTTATTATTTTTTTTCCACAAAAAAAAAGTACTGTACTTTTGTTTTTCCTTTTGGTCACCCCCGCAGTGGGATATGGCTGGTACGTTGAAAGAAGAAGAAAGAAAGAAAAAAAATAGTAGTTCCAAGACTATTCCAGAGCCAAGGAAAATGTCCTTACGAAGAAAGGTTTAGGGAAATCGTCCTGACAACAGTGGAGGAGAGCAGGGTTAGAGGAGATATGATAACAATATACAGTACAAAATACTGCGAGGAATTGACAAGGTGGACAGAGACAGATGTTCCAGAGATGGGACATGGGAACAAGGGGTCACAAGTGGAAGTTGAAGACTCAATGAGTCAAAGGGATTATTTTTTTTTTTTATTAACACATCGGCCGATTCCCACCAAGGCAGGGTGGCCCAAAAAAAAAAAAACTTTCACCATCATTCACTCCATCACTGTCTTGCCAGAGGGATGCTTTACACTACAGTTATAAAACTGCAACATTAACACCCCTCCTTCAGAGTGTAGACACTGTACTTCCCATCTCCAGGACTCAAGTCCGGCCTGCCGTTTTTCCCCCAATCCCTTCATAAATTTTACTTTGCTCACACTCCAACAGCACATCAAGTATTAAAAACCATTTGTCTCCATTCACTCCTATCAAATATGCTCATGCATGCTTGCTGGAAGTCCAAACCCCTTGCACGCAAACCTCATTTACCCCCTCCATCCAACCCTTCCTAGGCTGACCCCTACCCCCCCTTCCCTCCACTCTCGAAGTCATTCTGTTTTTTTTTTTCCATTCTCTCTACATGTCCAACAACCTCAACCCTCCTCACCCTGGTAAAATTTTTTGGAATCCCACACCTTAATTTTCCAAATACGAATTCCTGCATTATATTCACACCACACCTGCCCTAGACATGACATCTCCACTGCCCCCACCCTTTCTCCTCATTGAAACTTCATCCCCATGCTTCACACGCAAAAAGAGTTTTGGGTAAAACTATACCCCATACTTTCCCCTTTTTTGCTTCCAGGACAAAGTTTTTTGTCCCACGGGCTCCTAATGCAACCCCACCCTTTTCCCCCTCATCAATTCTTATTCCCCTCATTTTTCATGACCCATCTGCTGACAGTCCACCCAAATATCCGAAATACATTCACCCCCCCTCTCTCTCCCTCCAATCTGATATCCAACTTTCGTCACCTAATTTTTTTGTTACCCTTTATAACTTCCTCTTTCCTATTTTCCCTTTTTAATTTTCTTCTTTTACATCCCCAACAAAATTCATCCACCAACCTCTGCAATTCTCTTCAGAATCTCCCAAAAGGAGACCGCTGTCCATCAGAAAAGAGCAACTGTGTTAACTCCGATTTAGCATTTGGATTCTTTATCTATTAAACTCACTGATAACAATCCCAGGATTCCACAATGGCCTGTTACCCGGGAGTGGTGTAATGGGAGCATATAAACACAGTAGAAAAAAGTTTAGACTTTTATTATCCTTCACCAATTTAGAACGCGAATATGTACACTATGTACGCAGTGATATGTATAGTGCACTCCACGGTAGCAAAGCAGAAATAGAAGCACAAGATAGCAGACCGGCTGAACCAGCTCTAGAATGGGGAAATGACAAGGGCTGACAGGAGAGCGGTACCCTACGAACTCTGCGATTGCCAAAACCATCTTCTTATTGGCTAGACCTGGTCACTAGTTGATACGACGTGGGCCCTTCTTCAACTCTTAGCAACCTGGTTCGCTGGTTGGGGGAGATTGCCTGTAAATGAGGGAGTGTACATGCGCCGAGATAAAGGTTACGTGTACTCTTTGCATGCCACAGTCCACACTTCTTGGCCAAGACCCTAGCATTCACTTCTCTTACAACCCCATCTAGTAAATATATTGAACAACCACAGTGACCTCACACATCCTTGTCTAAGATCTTATTTTACTAGGGAATATAATCTCCTCCTCTCTCCTACATACTTCACAAGCCTCACTATGACTCATAAAAGCTCTTCGTACTTTCAGTAACCAACCTCCTATACCATACACCTTGCAAATCTGCCACAATGCCCCCGTATCAAGCCCTCTGTGATATGCCTTTTCCAAATCCATTAAATGCCACAAAAACCTCTTTACCTATCTAAATACTGATTCACCTATAATGTTTCACTGTATACCACTTGATCTACACACCCTACCTTTCCTAAAAGCCTCCTTGTTCATCTGCCTATCACTTCTCTCTATCTTACCTTAATTCTTTCAATAATTACTCATCATACACTTTAACCAGTTTGCTCAACAGACTTCTTTCTTCTTTCTTTCAACACACTAAGCGAGCGTTTATCCCACCGAGGGAGGATGGCCAAAAGGAAAAAGAAAGTTTTCTCCTTTTTCATTTGTATATCTTAAGGAGTAAGGGGTTACTAGGCCCGTGCCTCTGGCATTTTAGGTCGCCTCTTATCATCCGAGCATGCTTTCGGAGGATGAATTCTGTTCCATACTTCCCATGGAGGTAAGAGGAATAAACAAGAACAAGATCTAGAAAGAAAATAGAAGAAAGCCCGCGAGGGATGTGTATATATATGCTTGTACATGTATGTGTAGTGTGGACCTAAGTGTAAGTAGAGAAGCAGCAAGAAATACCTTGCATATCTGCATATGTAAAAGACACTCGAAAAAAACAAGTGACGCCTTGGCAGAATCTACCATCTTGTAAAAACATTTACAGGCTTCCTTTTACACTCACTGGCAGGACGGTAGGACGATCTCCGCCTGGCTTAGGCGGCTGCTGTTACGTCAACCTACTACTAGAAACCTCAACAGACTTATTCACTATAATTTTTCACTCTGTTTTATCCCCTTTGCGTTTTTAGAAAGGAACTATGCATGCTCTCTGCAATCCTAGGTATCTTACACACTCTTCCAAAACTCTCTTTATCAAAATAATTAGAGCACACAACCACTCCAAACACTATATCCCTCAATTAGGAAGTGTTGTCTTTAGTAATAGAGTTATCGGAAGTGGAATAGTCTGGCAGTATACGAATGGGAAGGTGCCATGAACCATACATAGTTTTTTAAGACGAGGTTTGAGTATAGCTCATGAGCATGGGAGAGAGAGGACCTAGTAGTGCTCAGTGTAGATGGCAGGGTCATGAGCTGATGACCCTGCAACCACAAGAGGTGAGTATCAAATAGGTGACAACACCTCCTGTTGCTACAGCCTCCTTCCACACACCCCTCACTGTTCCAGATCTCCACCTCCAAACACCAGCTCTGCAGCACAGCTGCCACCCCTATAGTTCATACCTCTCCTCCTGTCACTGATGCTTCCTGTGTCTATTTCCTACTCCTCTTGTTCTCTCCAATACTATGGAGAAACTGGCTGCTCTCTTTCTGACAGACTTAAGGAGCAAAAAAGATGTGTTTTGCCTTGGTGACACAATGCTCTTTTCTGTCACGTTAGAAATTACAGTCATCTTATTAAGCGGTCCTCTGCCAAAAATGTCCACTCTTCTTTTAACATTCATAGATACCATCTTGTTGAGGCATCCATTATACATAACATTTCTAACTATGAATTTATTAGCCTTGGCTTTGCTTCAGTAGATGCCTTTCTTTCTCATTACATTATCAAATCCTCTAAACTTCAGAACACTCATGACTGACCTAACCACCTCCTCCTTCTCCTCTTACCTTGTCACCTCTATGCTTTCACCGTCTTTCCTGTCTTCTGCCTAGGTGGGTTCTGTCCAATGAGGTTTTGTCCAGCAGGGGTCTGTCCAACTCCCAAGGGCCAGCAGCTCTCCTGCAGTGCTCCTCAACTCTCTTGTTTTATGAGCCACCTCCACTACTACTACTACTGCTACTCTCTCTTTGCTAATACTACACTCTCTGCCATTATTCTCTTTTCCATATTTTCTACTATTATTAATACTACTGCCAAACTGTCTTTTTTCTACTACTACCACTGCCACTACTCCCTCCTCCCATTCTTACCACTAGATTTCCCTGCACCCTCTGTATATATTCTGGCCTCCTTCCCTTCTAATTTTGTTGTGAGTGGTTACTGTTCAAGTCAAAAGTGAAACATCATCATAAGTTTCTGTCTCCTGAGTGCAGGCTATTTGTATATTGCTCCAGCCAGAGCATTGTGACTTTTTTATTCCTCGCCTTCCATGCAAGCAGTCCCCTCCAATCCCCACTCCACACCAAATCCCCTCATCTCAACTGCTCTAACCCCTCCTGCTTTACCCCTTCCCGTGGACATCCCAAAGCCCACACCCCAACTGCTCTAATTCCTCCTTTAAAAAGCCCCATACAGTTGCAAAGAGTGGGACAACAATCAATGAGGCCTATCCATTGCTAGCAGAGAAGTGAATGTGGAAATTTTGATTGATGCACATTACTACACAACCTAAAATTTAAACATTATCATTGTTTTTCACAATTTTTAAATTAAAAAAAAATTGGGTAATTTTTTGGGGTGTAAGGAATGTAACCTATTCTTTCAATATGTTCTTCAGTTCACTGTACAAGATTTTTTTAATTACATGCCATTTTCGGAATGTAACTACCATGTTAACTGATGGTCAACAGTTTTATAAATAATCTTAGGGTAAAACCGGTAGTGCAGTAAGAAAAAATACTTTTAAACCCTTCTGACACATATCAACAAAAAAATGTATAAAATGCAGCCAAAATAAAAGAATCTTACCTTTTACGGTACTTCAATGTTCCCAGCTCCCCAACTTCTCCTCGTCCTGTCTTCTGCACTTTCACTTCACCCACCACATGGACTTCACTTGATTTCCGTTTGACCCCCTCTGGGGAGCTTGCTGTTTTGCTTTTTGCTTTTGTGCCTGTCGCTGTTGTGTCTTTGCTGCTGTTGCTGCTTTTGTTGTTGTTGACGTGCTGCTGTCGCTGTAGCCGTTGCTGAGCTGCTTGTTGCTCCTGCTTGTTGCTGCTGGTGATACTGCTGTACGGGTCGGCGCTGCCGTTGAGGTCGTAACGGCTGCTGACGAAGTGGAAGACGAGAGGGCTGCTGCTGTGGCAGAGCTTTTTCCTGTGTTGGGTCTGTTACAGGTACAAACACAG
Organism: Cherax quadricarinatus; assembly: GCF_026875155.1. Taxonomy (NCBI): domain Eukaryota; kingdom Metazoa; phylum Arthropoda; class Malacostraca; order Decapoda; family Parastacidae; genus Cherax; species Cherax quadricarinatus. The sequence goes on from NW_026505431.1 coordinate 15,093, forward strand.
GGTAAAAATAACTACTGTAATAACACACAACAGCTAAAAGCACCAAAAACTCTCTAAAAATTTAATCCTTGAGAAAATACGTGTTCTCAGGAAAGAGGAAAAAAGATCACTTTCATTAATTTGAATTTTTGATAAACTTTTCTGTATACGTGAGGTATATCCTATGTACATGTTAGCACAAGTTATTGGTAACAGTCAAAAGGAATTTTTATAGGATTATAACAAGTTAATTATGGTGGTATACCTGTTTTATCTTCTTAAATATTAAAGAGAAAGACAAGATAATTTCACTGTTAAGTACACCACAGAATAACTTACTTGGGAACCTGCTGTACCTCGCCATCATAAAAGCACCCTCAATACTTGGCCTTCCACTTAGTGGTTCTACAACATGAACCTCCTCTAGAATCTCTAGGGAAAATCATCCAAAGCTGAAAAAAAATGTAAAAGGTTCATAATATTACAAGGTTAAACAATACATTTCATTACAATAATACCCTTTAAAGTAACTCTCAAAAAATTAATGAGTTAAATTAAAATTTTTGTAATGGAATTAAGATAACAGCTCCACACACACATTTTATTTTTCAAAGCCCTATACAATATCAGATGTTGCATTCTTTCCTTGCTCACACTAAAAGTGCAATATAAATGCAGTATATAGCTAAAGTGTTAAATGCAATATAAATGCAGTGTATAGCTAAAGTGTTAAATATGAAACAAACTGCTTACGTTAATAAAACATAGCAGCTTATTAAAATCAATTTGGGTACAATATATTCCTGAAGGTAAATTAGTCACCCATAAAGATCTATGTAGCACTACAGCACTTGACGGTCACTGACTTGACACCTATTACTACCTAGTTGCATTAATTTCAAAGGATTTAATAAAAAACTTAATTGAAGTTATCAAGGAAAAGTTCCTATCGCATTATTTTTTCATTAGATTAAAATTTTTGTAACTATAAGTGCCTTCAAAATACAGTGAACCATTCAATAAAGCACACCATATATAAAGTGACTTTGTTTAAACCCCTTGAACTGTCCAAACGTGATCTACGTTCACTCACGTAGCGCTCCGAACGTAGATTAACGTTTTTTTTTTTTACATAAGAAAGCATGTAAAAATTTAATGTAGGTCTTACGTCGAGTGCTTGAGAGTGGAACATAGATCTACGTTTGGACAGTTTAAAGGTTAAATCAAGAGAAAAAAATGTATTATTTTTTTTAGTGCCTGAAAAAAACTCTGATAGTATGATCTGTAAGTGTGAAAGCATCAAGTGCAAATCTTGGTAGTCCTGCATGAATTTTTTTCTCCTCTTAATCCAAGTATAAATGTATCAGAAAATTTAGATCTTTTAATCACCTCTTCGCATCTCTGAATATTAACATGGCACAAAAGAGAAATACCAGTTTATTCTGGAGGTGCCCAAAAAGAATAAGTGTGAAGCTTTGAATTATGAAGAAAAAAGGAAATTTTTGTATGTTACAAGATAATGCACATATGATGTAACTTTCCTACAATTATGTTCGAAGAGAGTCCCCATCCATACACCCAAACAAAGAGAAGAAAATAAAACCCTTGGTGAGAGTGCAAAATAGCCAAAAGACTAAAGAGGTAAACAGCCAAATAAAGCAAAAATGTCAAGGTTGTAGTAAAAAAGTATTATTATTATTATTTTATTATTATTATTATTATTATTATTATTATAAAACTGTGTAGAGAAGAAGTAAGCCTTCACCCAAAACTACGACAGATGTTTGAAAACTTTAAATGCTCACTCACTTTGAACATAGATTTAGTGTGAGAGTGCATCATCTGATTTTTTTTTTTTTTTGGTTTTTGTGGGGGGGTTTTGTTTTTAAAAGTGTTTGGGGGGCCCCCCCCCC
>NW_026505432.1:0-16676 GCF_026875155.1 Cherax quadricarinatus
ATCCACCCCCTTAGCCTGGCCTGTGGATCGAAAGTTTAATTTTTCAACATCTTCATCATCCCATCAGGAAGGTATGAACTAGTAGGGAGCCTTGTGTTTTGCCCCTAAAATTCCGGGATTTTACTCCAAAAATTTTGCGGGGTTTCACTTGATACTGTTTTAGCTTGCAAAAAAAAATTTCCATATGTCCCTTTGTGATGCAACCCATTTTAATTAATTCGTCCCTTTATTCGTGCAGGTACTGCTGGTGGTTTTGCGTTTGAATTTTCCTTCGACTTTCGTTTTGAAAATTTCGTAAATTGTCTCAAATTTTTCCAGTGGGTTTTTTATAGTTGGATATCTTTGGGGAAGCAAGTTGCAAGAGCTTAAATTATTCGATTAGCGGGCCCATTGCTCATCAATTGCTTGGGAAGGGTAATTTTCCAATGACAAAATTTCATCCCCCCCAATATGCCCTAAAGGGGGTCAAATCCAGGGTGTTAAGAGGGGGTTTAGGATTACGGGTTTTCAAAATGGAGAATTTGTAGTGTTTAAACGGAATGGTCAATCCACATTTCCACCAGGAATAACGACATAAAGATGTCACGTCCCTTTTGTCAGTATTTACCATCCCCTCACCCTGTAGTTCCCTCGAGAGACCCTCACAGTAGGACAGAAACCCGCACCCTGAGGGTCCCTACCACAGACCCCACAGGGGACAGCACTCCCACCTTTTTTTCCCTTTCCAGGGATCCTCACATGGGGACAGCACCCCTCACCCCGTGTCTCCCTACCACAGACCCTCACAAAGGACAGCCCCCCCAAACCGGGGGGGCTTCCACAACAACACCACGTGGGACGGGAACCCCCCGTGGTCCCATTACAGACCCCACAGTGGGACAGCACCCCACCCCCCTGGGGCCACGCCACATAACTCACAGTAGACACACCCCCCTTTTTGCTTTACCACAGACACTCACAGTGGGACGGGACCCGCCTCCGGGTCCACCGGGAAAGGGCTTACCGCCCGAATAACTTCAGACAGTATTACTCGGGCTGGCTCCCCCAAAAAATTAATAAATGGAAAAAAATAAAATAAAAAACAAAAATACTTTATTATACAGAAAATAAAAATATAAAACACTAAATAAAAATATTACCACTTTAAAGAAAATGAAAAATGAAAAAATAAAAACTAAATTTCAACGCAAAATTTATAGGGGGTTCGGGTGGGGGACAATTTTGTTTAAATCGTAGCCGGTTCCCCCTGATGAGGGGGGGGGCCAGGGCTTTTTTTAAACGACCCACTGGCTAGTTCTTCACAGTATACCCCGATATTATATCGCGATAAACAGAAAGTTTTTTCTTTACCGCTGCAATGATGTGGGGTTATCTCCTGAAATTTTTTATACAGGTGCACGGTAATTAAATAAAAAATGGGACCCCCCCCCCCAGGACGTTAGTCCGTCCCCCATCAGTTTTCTCGTTGATTACGGTGACCCTCCGTCATCCAAGCTGAAAAATAGACAGGTTACCCACTGCTTAAATAATCACCTCCAGTAACCCCCAAGACCTAAAAGAGTGTGATTATTACAACTCAACTTGAGAAAGGGCTGAAAAGACTAATTTTATTATTGTTCAAAAGTGAACTTTAAACCCAATAAATCCACAGAATACAAGGCAGGTTTAAATTACAGTATTTTGGGAGCTGTGAGTCGAGTGATTTACTGTTTCCCAGAGCCCCACCGTCCCCTTTTTGGGGGGAGGGGGAAGAGGGAGGGAAGAATAGGGGGACTAACGCCCCTACTTTAAAACAAGCAGCCCAATCAAACATCACTTTAGGGTGGGGGAAAAAAGCGGAAAGCGGGGCTGGCCTTACCCCCCTTTAACAACACCGCAATGAAACTATTGTTACATATACTCCCTTGCTACCCCTATCTATTGAACTTTCCCTCCACTCCCCCTACCAAACTTATAGCAAGATATAAGAAAATGGGAAAGGGAAAAAGTTCATCATGGGGAAGTCGTGACGGCAAAAAATTTTCACGACTGTCACACAAACCATCAGAAAAAATTGGATGAACCATTGATATACACAATATGGAACTTAAAAAGCCAATGCCAAGTCCCCCTAAAAGAGGCACTTTTTGTTCCCTTAAAAGTTTCTAGTTTATAAAAGTTGTGGTTCGTTTCAAAATGAATTCTTTTCCCACAAATAAAAATTTAAGTTTGGAGTTTCCCCACACAAGCGCCAAACTTTCCTTTTCTATGGTGGATATCTCGTTTCTTTGGAAGGAGTTTCCGGGCTTAGAACATACAGGAAGGGGATCCCACAGGGTTTTGTATAACACGCCCCAAACCCTATTGGAGGCACAGTTCTTAAAAAAATGTTTTATTAATATCGGGAACTTAATATGGGGTTTTTTCAAAAGAAACTTTTAATCTCAAAAAAATTTTTCCCCGACTACTTTTAAATTTTCAAATTTTCCTTCACAGATTTTTTTTAAGAATTCGGAAAGATGCCTGAAAGATCTAAGGTGGGGATAAACCGTGCAAAAAATTTACAGAACCAAAAAGCTACGCTGAGCTTTTTTTTTTGGGGGAAATTTTAAATCAAAAAAAGCTTTGATCTTACGGGGAGGCTGCAGAATTATTAGAAAGTACAGTCCAAGATATCTAACTTTAAAACCCAAGGAACTTTTCTCGCTTGGCAGTGAGGCCATGTGAGCGAAACCCTACCAAAACTGGTGTTAATTTTTGGATTGTCACCCCACTGGTTCTTTACGTAAATTTTAATCAAAATAAACTAAACATTTGGCAAAAAACCCCAAAACCCTTTTCTCACAGTCTCACGTAATAGCACGGGCATTTTTACCAAACCAAAGGGGCATATTTCTAATTGCATCAGCCCTTTGGTGTTGAAAAGCAGTGTACTGTTTTAGAAGAAGACTAACATTACTTGATATATGCCTGCGAAATATCAATCTCTGAAAAGAAGAACGCATAAAATTTGTGTAGATCGCTATCTTTTAAGGGGCATGGGTTCACACCCACCGTTTTATAGCAATAAACCCCGAAGTCAATAGCAAGTTATATAAATTACCCCCTTTCTTAACCATGAAACTGGAACAAAAAGAAGATACTGAAGGTTCAATGACTTTAGTTTTAAAAATTTTTGTCTACCTCTCGGTCAAATGCATCCCAAAGGTAACGGGAACTGGGTATAATTTTTCGTTTGATAGATTTCCGTCACAAAATCAATCTTATGGACTACCGTGGAGGAAACACCAAAAAATATCATAAAGACATCTGAAAATTTACTCACACATTGAATAGTTCATGTCTCGAGGGTCATCCAAAATTCATTAATATTAATTTTGGTTGCGCCCAAAGGTAAAGAGTCCCCAAAGTCAGTAGTTCTTCACATATCTAATTTAAGAGGTTCAATTACGACACTTTACATTTTTCAGTTTTTTTTTGTCAATTTTTCTTTGGGGAAAAACAAGTCAAAGTTTTTAAGAGTTAACCCAAATTTTTTCCCTTGGGTAATATTTCTTAAGGATGTTGAAATGAAACTTGGGTTTCCCCCCCTTGACTTCTTGAGGTAAAAACTTTCCCCAAATTTTTTAATACTTTAATGGCCCTTTTCCATCTACAAATAATTTATTTGTTTTGAAGCAAAAACCAGAAATTCATCTCCTACTTTAAAACTTCTCCTCTGACTTTTGAATAAAAATAGGTTTTGAAATGGTCCTTGACAAGCATTTTTTTTTGAAACAGTCAGAGGTCTCCTCAAGTTTGGGGGCTAAGGTCAAGGAGAAACTGGGAAGAAACGAACCCACACTCATCTCCCATATCCAAATCATGAAAGGGTGGACAAAGGGCCTCTGCCCGCACCATAGAGAAGTTTAAAAGGGGAAAACCCCAGAGTCACGGGAACTTCCCTCAGGGAAACAAAACACAGGGTAGGGAACGATGCCACCCCCTTAGGTTTAAGGGAGCAAAGTTTCCTTAAAATGGGCTTGGAATCGAAAGCTGCGCTAATCCCCCATTTCAGCTGGATGATAGGGGGTGAAGAGAGCCCACTCCCCGAAGTTGTAAGAGTTGCTTAAGTCAGATGTGAATTTTTGTCCCACGCAAAAAAAATTCCTAGGGATGCCCACTCTGGAGAAATGGGGAAAAAAAAGGCTTTAGCACCTCGTATATTATGGCTTTAAAGGAACGGCTTCAGGGAAGCTCGAAGCATAATCAACTAATTTTTAAAATATTCATGTCCCCCCGATGAAAATGGGGAAAAAGGGCCAACAGTCAAAAACAAATCTTCAAAAGGTATCGAAAAGACTGGCATTTTCACCATAGGGCCCCGGTACCCCGGGAGGGGAAGTTGGCAAAATTTACACGATCACAAAAGTATGACTCTGAGGACATTTTGGCCAAAAAAAAGGTTTCCCTAATTTTATTTTAAGTTTTTTCGATGCGAGAAATGCCGGCCCCTGGGAGGTCATACCATTTTAAAAGAGTCCTCTGCATTGACTGAAAAAAAAAGATGGAATAGTCATCTCATCTGAATTTTAATTGAATACCGACTTGAACAAGATACCTTTATAATTCAAATTTATATAAGTTTTTTCCTTTTTACACTTATTTTGTTTAGCGGCATTAAAACAATTCTGAAGAAAGGGGAATTCGTTTTAAATTGACAAAGGAGTCCCTTTGAACATCTAAAGCTTGAAGTCAGGAAAACAAAGGATGGGCGTAGAAACCGGGGTTGTATGAGCCCATCAAGACATTTTTATATCGGGTGGAATCTTCACTTTCATCTAACGAGTGAACCGGTGATCCCCTTCCCGTTTCGAGGTACATCACGGTTTTTAATCCCACATGAATATCGCGAGACATTGTCTCATCTGAACTTTCGAGGGGGTTCCTGACTCTATAGGAAGAGGATTGAAACACTTATATCCTCTTTGGGGGATGAAAGGTTTAACCTCAAAGGAAGAATGGACCTTTTAAAATTACCTATTTAAAGGACAAAAGTGATGGGAGCTAGTACGGGTTTAGACCAAAACCGTAAAATTTGACCTAATTTTAAAAAAGATGGTAGGAAAAGGCCGACGGCCCAATAGCTGAAAGTATGCAAGGGAAAGATTTCTTTTAAATAGGGAACACTTACAAAATGACTAACCAATTCATCATTCCCGTAAAATGGAGATCATTAAGTCCATTAATTGTTTCCGAACAAAAGGGGGTTGTCATTACAGTCTTTAAAAATCTTCCAACTTTTTGGACCTTTTTAAAGGGCAATCTGGACGTTTTTGTCCCTTAACACCACACAAATACAAAAGAATAAAAAAAGTCTTACTTTTCCCTTTAAAACTTTTATTTTTTAAGGTCGAGAAACCCTTGCCCTTAGGGTTCACCTTTAGGTCTTTTTAGGGAAATTTTGACCTCGCATACAGGTCAGAGCCTCACAAAAATTTCCCCAGCTTTAAAAAAGGTTACGTTTTCTAATGAATGTTCGTATCTGGTAGGAAAAGGGTGCTGGAACTGGTCAGCAACCATGAAGTCTCTAGAGATTTAAAACTGTATCAATTTCCTAACTCTCTATCCAAAAGCGAAAAAAAAAAAGAGTGTTACCTTAACTGCGAAAGTTCGGCCCGGTGTAAGGTGGCAACCTGAAATCTTTCCTGTAATAATTAGTGTTTTTTTTGGGACTTTTTAAAGGATTGCCTTCTTTATTTTTGGGTTTTAATTACAAAAAACCTGTGCAAAGTTGCATGATATTCAAAGCGGACCCGAAAATAACATTCCCAAACCCGTAGCCCGGGTCAGCAGGCCATCACAGAGGGTAGCGGTATTTTCAAACCATAATTATGAAGTTAGTCTTCCCCTCTGTAAGGGAGGTAAATTAGGTGTTGGAATTGGCACGACTAACGTTTTTTTCCCTTTCTCCTTCATCAATTTTGTTTTTGTAAAATTAACTTTTTTTTTTCTAATTCAAGGCGAGATTTCCGAGCTCCGATCCTTTCTCCTCTATTAACCCCATTTCTCTAGCTTTTTCCTCAACTTTTCTATCCTTTTTCTCTTTCCTCAAGTTTCCTTAATTTAACCTGTTTTTCCCCACTATCTACTTTTTCTTCACGTTCCAGCTCTTTTCCCTCGATCAATTTTATCACCCTCTTTTTTGGGCTTCTGCCTCTCCTAACTTCTTTTCTCGGATTCTCTCTCAATTCTCTCTCTCTTTCCCTTTTTCCCTTCTCTTTCGATTCTTCTCTCTCCTTATTCTCTTTTCTTTTTCCCTTTCTAGCTGTCTTTCTCTCTCTCAATTTTCTCTCTTCAAGTCTTTTTGATCTTAGCACTAATGAAAGATTCTAAATTTTCCCCGTTATTTCCCAACTTTCTTCCACGTTCATCCAAAACTGGTATTCATCCAAACTTTCAAGAATAACTTTAAAAAAAACAGGGAAATGAAACGGTATTAAAGAAAACGGAGGGTTTAATTCCTCCTGCTCAAACTTAAAAAAAACCAAAGGGGTTGATCCCTGCTTTTATTAAACAATAGTATTAATTAAAACGAAGGGTTCTATGCCGGTCCCCCAGCAAACAGTAAATAGAATGGGGGCATTTGACCATCCAATCTTCTCACCAACAAATCAAGAGTGTCCCTATGACATTTCCCTTGATATAATAAAAGAGCTCAATGAAACAAATTGTCACTGGAAATCATTCGGGTCCCTAGAGGTCTAATCTCTCCAAAGTGTTTTCAAGCTCCAAAAAGGTGGCCAGAATTAAACTATTATATCCTGCCTGACTTGGCTTACAATAATGAGACTATAACAATCACCAATCTTTTAAATAACCTGTACCATAGTCCTACCATATGAGAATGATTACTCATGACTGGTGGTAACCATCTGTGGTATGCGGCGTTGAAGTTCCACTGGTGTAGATTCGAAGATAGGTTGAATCTTGATTCAGTCTAGTTTGATCACTGGCAAGGTCGCCACTTGTGAAGGCTTACTCTGCCCTGTAATAACTTCAGAACAGTACTTACTCAGGCTGGCTCCTCCTCAGGAAAATTAATGAATGAAAAAGATATTAAAGTGACTGAACAGACAAACATAAAACAACTTTATTATGCAGAAAATATAAAATTATAAAAAAACACTTAAATATGAAATATTAATCCTTACATTAAAGAAAATGAAAAATGAAAACTATAAATAACTGAATTCAACGCTAATATATATAGGGGTGTGTCTGGTGTGGTGACCAATGTTGTTGAAATCGTAGCCGTGGCTGATGATGGGTGGGGGGGGGGGTCGCAGGTGTCGCAGGTGTTTGTTACGACCCACTGGCTAGTTCTTCACAGTATAGCCGTGAGTATTATATCCCGGTGACAGGAGCAGGTTCCTTAACCGCCTCTGCCTCAATGATGTGGATTACGTCCTGCAATTAGTCATACAGGGTGCCACAGGTAATTAGATCCAAAATGGGCCGTCTCCAGGACGTTAGTCCGTTCTCCATCAGTTCTTCTCGTTGATTGCAGGGATGGACCTCTTTTTGTCATCCCCAAGTTGAAAGATAGACAGGTTACCCACTGCCTTTAATAATCACTCTCCATGATAAGTAAATTCCTAAAAGACGTGTTGATTATTACAACAGTTCAACTCTTAGAGGAGCATGGCTGAAAAGACTAAGTTATTATGGTCAAAAGGTGAAGCTTTCAACCCAATAAATCCAATAGAATACAAGGAGGCATGTTTACTTACAGTAGTGTTGGGAGCTGTGAGTCGAGTGATTTAACTGTTTGACCAGAGCCCCACACGTCACCTTTAGGGGGGGGGGGGGGAAAAAACGAGGGGAAGGGATAGTGGGAGCTAGAGCCCCTACGTTAACAAGCACCCGGCAATCAAATATCATTTAGGGGGGGAGAAAAGGCGAAATAGGGGAGCGGACTTACCCTCCCTTAACAAGTCCCGGAAATGAAACATTGTACAAATTTTACTCCCTTGCTACCCCTTTCTATTGAACTTTTTTCCCTCACACTACCCAACCCCACACAGGACAGCACCTCTAACCACGTTACCCCTACCCCAGACCCCACGTAGGGCAGCACCATCACACGAGGGGTCCCCAACAAGACCCTACAAGGAAAGCACCCCTCACCCCTTTTTCCCCTTTACTGGACCCTAAGTGGCAGCCTCCGCTCCCCGTGGCTCCCACCAGCCATCACAGTCGATCAGCTCCCTTACCCCTGCTCCCCACCTCAGACCTTACGTAGGACGGCACCCCCAACCCGTGGCTCCCTTCTTCAGCCCCACTGTAGGACGCCCCTCCCCCGTGGGTCCCACTACAGACCCCCCCAGTAGGAAGCCCCCAACCCCCCTTTGGGATCTACCAAAAACCCCCACCATAAAACAGCACCCCCGCACCCTGTGGGTCCCTACCACAGTCCCTCACAGTAAGACAGACCCCTTACACTGTGGGCACCCCGCAAAAGACCCTCACAAAGGGGGAGGCGACCGCACCCTGTGGCTCCCTACCCCAAGACCTTTACAGTAGGACAGCACCCCCCACCCCGGTTTTTCTCCCTCCCCAGACCTGACGTTTGGACGCGCCCCCCACCCCTGTGGCTCCCTACCTAAACCATCACACTGGGCAGACCCCTCAGCCCCGTGGCTACTTCCCAAACCTTTACGTAGGACAGCTTCTGCACCCGGTGGCTCCCCCCACATCCCCCACATAGGACGCACCCTTCACTCTGTAGCTCCCCACCTCAGACCCTCACAGTAAGACAGCTCCTTTCACCTGTGGTCCCTACCAATAAACCCCCCCCAAGAACAGCACCTCGCACCCGTGGCTCAGTACAACAGACCCCCACAGTAGGACAGCACACCTCACCCTGTAGTTCCCTATGAGAGACCTCACAGTAGGACAGCACCCCACACCCCGGTGGCTCCCTACCACAGACCCTCACAGTAGAACAGCACTCCTCACCCGTGGCTTCCTTCAACAGACCCTCACAGTAGGACAGCACCCCACAGCCCATGGCTCTTTACCACAGACCCTCACAATAGGACAGCACCCGCACCCTTGGCTCCCTAGCACAGACCCTCACAGTAGGATAGCACCCCTCACCCCGTGGCTCCTTGCCACAGACCCTCAGAGTAGGACAGCATGCCGCACCCCAGTTGCTCCCTACCACAGACCCTCACAGTAGGACAGCACTCACCTTCCTGTGGTTCCCTTCTGCAGACCCTCAGAGTAGGACAACACCCCGCACCCCAGTGGCTCCCTAACCTAAAACCCTCACAGTATGACAGCACCATGCACCCCGGTGGCTCCCTACCTCAGACTCTCACAGTAGGACAGCACTCCTCACCAGTTGTCTCCCTGCCTCAGACCATCACAGTAGGACAGCACACCTCACCCCATGACTCCCTACCTCAGACCCTGTGAAAATAAATGGTATAAAATACCGACACTGTGGAAGCATAAACACATAAGCAGTTTAATGTGATCCGTTATTGACAACGTTTCGCCCACACAGTGGGCTTTTTCAGGTCACAAACAGATCTACCTGGGGTGGAAGGTACGGGAGTATTTATAGTCAGGTTCAGAATGTTGAGGTCAGGTGGAGAATACTGTATCTGATGATCCACTGGGTGGGGTTACAGAGTCTTGGGTAGCTTGGCAGGGGTATTGGACAAGTTTGTGAGCAGACCTTCTGCAGTGTTCTATGTTCTTATGTGGGATAGCAATGAAGAAGTTTCTTGGCAAGTGGTTCAGCTATGTTATAGAAGCCATTGTACAACATCGCAATTCACACAACCATTTAATTAACTACATAAACTCAAGACTTATCGCCAGAGAAGACAACACTCAATACCGAAGAATCCTGGAATCATCGCTTATCTCTATAACCAACAATTTCAACCAGAACATTGGCTTCTATAACATAGCTGAACCACTTGCCAAGAAACTTCTTCATCGCTATCCCACATAAGAACATAGAACACTGCAGAAGGTCTACTCACAACTTGTCCAATATCCCTGCCAAGCTGCCTAAGACTCTATAAGCCCACCCAGTGGATCATCAGATGCAGCATTCTCCACCTGACCTCAACATTCTGAACCTGACTATAAATACTCCCATACCTTCCACCCCAGGTCATCAAGCACATTCAGTACACACGCTATACAGCCAGTGTTGCCTCTCCTCACCGTTGTCTGAAGTCTCCACGCCTCAGCCTGTATGTGAAGTCTGCACGCCATACAGCTAGTGTTGGCTCTCCTCATCGCTCACAGCCAGAGTTGCTCTCTTCACCGAGTGGTGGTTACTGGACCTTCGTCTTCACCATCAGGATTGGTGCGTCGGTAGCTGCCTACCCAAGGGCAGGAAGCCTCCCTCTGCACTCCTGTTGCTGTTGAAGTCTCCCCCTCAGCCTTTTACGTGTGGCTGACCCCCATACAGCCAGTGTTCCCTTCCCCTCACCGTTCGGGGCATACATCTCCATCAAGTTCAGTCCCCTCCTAATTCCTGTCCCCCAAAACAAACCCACAAGAAATTTTTAAAGTTATAGCCAGGCAAGTATGTTGTTACTTCCACGTATTTGCCTACCCAAATTTTTCTCAAGTTTTGGGCCGCCACATCTAATTTACGTGCCTTCAATCCCTTCCACTTTTTTTCCCCCCTTACCATCCTCCTTACGCCAACACCTGCCTCACTTGTCTATCCTACCTCTAAGGCCTACCCTGCCTCCCCTTTTCCAAACCAATTCTTTTTCGTTTTAACCTTAAATACTCAAAATTGATCATGCCACTATTGTCCGGAAATTTTTTGGCAGATCATGGCGCTCCTCAGTGAAATTTTTAAAACCAACTCAGGCTTCAAACATTCATGACAGACTTCTTACAAAACGTACCCTCAACCGAGCCAGACAAAAACTTCTCAATGCGGGCTTCACTATTATTTGGACCCCTGAGCACCGCGCCAAAGCACGTGATCGAAAAAACACGTGACTACTCCCCTACTGCCTATGACACAGAAAAAGAAATTTAAATCAAAGACTTTAGACTAAAACAAAGTTCTGTTGACGATATTTACGCCCTAAAAAACTCTCCCATCTCAAAAACGCTGTTCAATCCTTTGACGCCTCTACTCTTTTCAATCAAGGAATCCTTGCCAAGACCACCCGCATTCCTCCAAACCCCCTTTTCACTCCAAATTTCACCCATCACACAAGTCTGAAATGCTACAAATTGGGCCCACGACAAAATCTCATGCACTTCCCAAAACCTGCCCAGATTTTTCAGCAATGGCCATTGGGGAATCTTGCAACCTCCCCCTTAAATGTTATAACTGCGGGGGTCACACACAGCATTTTTAAATTCCGCCCTATAGAAAGACATTTCCAAACCCTCAGAGCAAGCCAACCCCCTCCCTTCCCTGCACCCCCCCCCCCTACCATACCTTCCCCCCCCACCCCCAATGCCTGGGTTACTCCACGCACTTGGTTGCCCTTTTCTACTTACCACTTAAAACCCCAAACACACAGAAACAAGCATTTCCTTCTACACCACACCCACACAACTACAAAAACAATCCAACTCGCCACTGCTGCCCACTTGCGAGGGGAATCTCACAATTACCAATCGACTACTCACATGCCCTTTAAACCCTAATTTGTCTTAACATTTTCCCATTTTAAATTTATCCCCCCTTTCCTGCTTCCTTTAACCCCCTTAACCTCCCCTCCCCCCTTTTTCCCCCCCCCCCCCATTTCCACACACCCCAGCTCGCCTCCTCCCCTACCCCTCTTCCTACTTCCACCCCTCCCCCAACACCCCTATGCTGCTGCTATGCCCACCCCCCCCCCCCTCCCTTACCCATTTCCTACCCCAAAACCAAAGCTTCCATTTCCTATCCATTACCACAGCTTCCCACTTCCTCATCCCCTACCAAAGTTCCACTCCCTACTTACCTTCCCCCATCCTCCACCCAACCCAAAACTTCACCATCCAACTCCTCTCCAGAAAAAATCCACTCAAACCTAAACCTCCCCAAAACTTCTACAGACAGAGAAAAGAAAATAAAAACAGATCCACCCTTTTCCCCCCCTTCAGGAAACGGTCCACTAAAAGGCTTTAATCCAAAAAAAACTCCTCCCCCGCTTTAACTTTGCTATGACGAAACATTAAATCTTTTTTAAGGTTTTCAGTTCAACTAGTTCTTACTTTACAATTAACACCTACTGGCCGAGCTCCTTAAAGCAGAGAGGCCAAAATTTTGTTTTGTAAACGTCCCTCCCTCAAAGCCCCTAAAGTATCCGCCATTATGGTTATACTGAAAATACACCCCCCGATACCAACGAGGGGTTTTCCCTCCTTGTCAAACCCAAACATAAAACATTTTTTTCCCCCAACCCCCTTTTTTTTCACCAACACTGCCCTTGCAGTCAAATACACACCCCCCTTGGGCCCCTTTATCTTTTTAAAACCCCTATGCTCCCCCAAACCCTATTCTAAAATTACACATCTTTCCTTAGTCTTCAACTACCCCAAACATACCTACTGCTGACATGAATCCCAAACACACCGCCTTTCACACAAAACAAAATTTGGGTCGCTAATTCCCAAATTTCCCCAAAACCAAAAACCCCTAATTCTCTGGGCCCAGAAACTTCAATACCTTCTACAACAACAGGGGGCCAAGGCAAACCAGCCCCCGGGGGCAACCGGGGCCCCGCTTTTTTTTTTCAAATACATCTCACGGGCCCCCTTTCAGGCTCTGCACTCCAGTCATCTTAACATCTCCTCCAACCCTACCCTCTTTCCCAACCTCATCTTTTTTCCCTCCTACAAGCGCTGATGGGATGCTTTCAAAAAACCCTTTAACAATATTAACCCACCTAACTAAAAAACCCAAACCTATCTTCGACACGTACTCAACTTGATCCATCCAGGACACCATTACACAAGCAGCCCAAAATCCAATACCAAAAAAAACTCCACCACTCGATATTTCCTTTAAACCCTCACTCATAACAAAAAGATAATTATCTGCTACCCAACCCCTTCCTCTAAAACACACATAGATTTAATCAAGTCCCCAAATTTGATCATTCTTAGGAAAAAAACATTTTACACAGCCTAGACCAAGACAAAAACAATCATGGTCAAACAATACACAATCAGACAAACTTTTATTAAAACACTAAAGCCTTTTGGAAAATTTTTTTAAAAAAAAATTAGAGGCCATCCCCCCAACAAAATTTAAACATCCCCACAACAACACCACATCTCGCCCGCAGGGGTTTTACCAAAGTCTTCAAACACATTGGGAGAACATCTTCCCCTCCCACCCCACCCTAACGTTATTCAACACTTCAGAACATGAAAATGGAACACTGCAACACACCAAGAAACAACACCCGATAGCCCCATCCATCTGCTCCTTACCCTTCCCCCCGAACCCAAAACCTTTCCCAAAACACAGCATTAAAACTTCCTCAAACCTTCCTCCCCAAGGGTCCGGGGCCTCTGGCCCAAACCAAATCCTAAAACACATTCCCACTCTATCATTACTGCCTCACAAACCTCCTCAAAGCTTCCCTGCCTCTGGACTTCCCTTCCCTTTCAAAGTGTCTGCGTCCCCCTTCCTAAACCCCAAAAAAGACACTTGACCCTAGAAAATATCGCCCTATCAGCCTCCTCGAAATTTGGAAAAAATTTTAAAAAATCATCAAAAACGCCTTTGCAGATCCGGAACACAATTCTGACTTTCTGATGGCCAGTTTGGGTTCAAACACACAGTCCCCAAGGTGCCATTAACATCATTCTCAACTACACCATTAAAAAACAAACAAAGAAACAGGACAGCCCTGGTTGCAAAAACGCTGAAAAAGCTTTTGACATGTTGGCTTGAAGGGTCAAGACAAACCTGCACTAACTTTTAAACCCCCTTCCCCTACTCGTAAACTCCTCTGCAATTTCCCAGACGTCCGTACCCTGAAATCAAATTCCCCGGCTGTTACTCGACACTTCACACTAAAAAACCCGGGGTACCCCAGGGATCTGTCCTCTCCCCTTACCCTTTCATTTTTACATAACGACATTCCAACACCGTATACCACAATCCTCACACACCCATTTCGACGACATTTCCAACTTAACACTCATGCCAATGTAGATACACACCCCCACAAAAACAAAATGAGGGCGACAGGATGCCATTGGGAGCAAAAATGGAGGGGTAAAACCAAAACACAAAAACCAATTTCTATTTTAACTACAGGAAACGTGATCCTCCATCCTGTCGAGCTCAGAACAGCTGAACCCCCACTTTCATCCCCCTCACCATTTTGTCACTGTCCTTTGGGGTTAACTTGACTACCTTCTTTTTTTACATGGACACATTCATCAAGGCATACAATAAGTAAAGGGCCCCTTTGGGGCCTTACAAGTGAAAAAAGCCTCTTAACGCACCAAAATACACCTTCAAAACCCTAAAAAGTCCTCTGATAAATTACTCTCCCCTAGCCCTCTCTCTGCAGAAAAAAAAAACTTCTTAAACTGCGCGTTCCAGAACAAGGGCTGCGCGGGGGCTTATGTCAGATGGGGGGATTTTTGCCACAAAACGAGTCTTCCTGCGCAATTAACACCCCGCGCTGAATCGTATGGAAGACGCTCAGTGACAGAAATAGAAAACTTGAGACACGACATGACTACTGGACCTCTTTCCTTTACGAAGACATTCGCAAAACACAAAAACCCAAACAACCTTTTTTTACTCCTTGCATGATCCTGCTCCTTTAAACCCCCTTTAAAAAACCTTGGATTTTCTGAAGGTACCTTCTATGACGGTACCATTCTTTCCCCCCTTCGCCTTGCTTTTGGGTTTAAACAGGCCCAGGTTACACTTCTCTCTAGGGTAAACGTGCATGTCCCTTCCTCCCCGCTAACCCCCCGGAAAATCCCAAAGAAAAAGGGTGAATTTTCTTTCTCAATATCTGCCCCCCGATCGCCCTTTGCTGCTGGGTTAAGCCCGGCTCTGCTAAACTACTAAGAACACTCCTCCCAGCACATTCTTCGTCTGTCCCGCTTCCCCGCTCATCCCCCTTTGGGTTTTTTACCTGAACTTTCTTCGTTGTTCCTTTTTACCCCCCGGTAGATCTGTTTGTGACTTTAAAAAAACCCATGAGTGGGCGAAACGTTTCAATAAAAGGATCACATTTAAAAGCATATGTTTTATGTTTTACCCGGTGGCCCACCATGACCCTCCCGTAGGACAGATCCCTCACCCCCTTGGTCCAAAAAACTGACCCCTTTGCGTAGGACACACCCTTAACCCGTGGCTCCCTACGACAGACCATCACAGTAGGACAGCACCCCTCACCCTGTGGCTCCTTACCACAGACCCTCACAGTATGACAGCACCACGCACCCCGGTGGTTTCCTACCACAGACCCTCACCGTAGAACAGCACCCCCCACCCCGGTGGTTCCCTATCACAGACTGTCACAGTAGGACAGCATCCATCAACCCGTGGCTTCCTACCACAGACCCTCATAGTAGGACAACACCCAGCAAAAGGTGGCTCCCTTTCCACAGACCCTCACTAGGGGCTGCACCCCCCACCCCGGTGGCTCCCCACCACAAAACCCCCACAGTAGGACAGCCTCCTCACCGCGTGGCTCCCTTTCCAGACCCCCGAGTGGGGAGCAACCCCCCCCTTTTGCTCCTTTTTCCCCGGATCTCACAGTGGACGCACTCCGCACCCCCTGGCTCCCACCACAGACTCCACAGTAGGAGAGCATCCCCCATCCCGGTGGCTCCCCACCACTGACCCTACAGTGGACCAACCCGCACCCCCGGTGGGTCCCTACCACAGACCCTACATAGGCAGCACCCCCCACCCCCGGGGGCTCCCTAACACAGACGTCAGGTAGGATAGAGCTACCCTTTTGCTCCCTTTGCGGCCCTCAGAGAAGGGGCAGCACCCCAAACCCCCTGCCTCCCCATCACAATGCCCCACAGGGGGACAGCACACCCCACCCGGTGGGGTCCCTACCACAGACCTCAGAGAAAACAACCCCTCACCCGTAGCTCCCTTCCACGACAAGCACAGTAGGACAGACCCGCAACCTGGGGTTTCCCTAGCACAGACCCACATAGGACAAAACACCCTCACCCCCGTGGCTCCCCTTTCAAAGACTTGCAGTAGGAAGCATCCCTCACCCTATTGGGTCCCACCACAGACCCCCACAGCAGGACCGACCCCCACCCTGTGGTCAGTACCAGAGACCCTTTTAAATAGGGCAGCACCCCGCACCCCGTGGCTCCCTAGCAAGACCCTCACAGTAGGACAGCCCCCCCCCCCCAACCCCCTGGTCCCCCTTTTAAAAAACTTCACAGTAGGGCAGCAAATTTCCCCGGGTCTCCCACCATAAACCCCCCCCCCAGTAGGACACCCCCCCCTCACGCTGTGCCCCCCTTCCACATACCATCACATAGGACAGCACCCCCCAAAATTTTGGTCACTACCCAATCCTCACGAATGACAGCACCCCTCACCCCGTGGGTTTGTACCATGTACCCTTTCAGTAGGAAAGCTCCCCGCACCCCGGTGGCTCTCTGCACTCCCCCACAGTAGAAGCACCCCACACCCCCGGGGGCCCTTTACCCAGACCCCC
>NW_026505433.1:0-16033 GCF_026875155.1 Cherax quadricarinatus
AAAATTAAAAATTCTTTTTGTTTTTAAAGGAAAAAATTTGCTTTTAACATTGGGTTAAAAAGGGAAAATTGCGACTATTTAAAAAAAAGGGTTTAGTAAATATATATTTTTTGGTTGTCATTAATTGCCTGAAAAGGGTCTAAAACCCCTTTAAAAACAGGAATTAATTTTTTTTCCAAAAATTTACCTAAATTTTAAATTTTTTGGGCTTTGACCGGGAAAAAGACTCTTTTTTTAAAAAAAAATTTTTATTTTTTTTCCAAAAAATTTTGCCCCTGGCAATTTAAGGGGAAAAGGGTCCGAAGGTTTTTACTTAAAGGGTAAAATTCCAATTATTACTTCGCACTTTAAGGGAAAGAGAACAGGTAACCAAAAAATAGTTAAAATGGCCCTTTTTTTTTTTTGTTTTGGTCCCCAAAAAATTGGGATTTAAATTTTCCTTTGGGATATTTCTGATAGTTGAATGGGCAGTTTTTTTGTATTAAATCGAAGAAAAAAAGGCATACAAGAAAAGCAATGAATTTTGTAAAATTGAACTTTGGGAATGGCTGAAAATAGGACCCCCCCCTCAGGGGGTAAATGACTGATTTTTTAAATTTGTGTCGGGAAACTTAAAAGTTTTCAAATTAAAATTCAAGTTTTTTCTCTAAAGGATTACAATGCTGAGTTACAAAATTTTTGGTTTTTGTGGGGTTTACAGTATAAAAACTAATTACAGGGGGTGCCACTAGAACACCAGCTGCTAGGCATTTCGGGCAGACTTAGATTAATTCTTAACCCTTAAATGGTCCAAACTAATTAGTTTTTCAACATCTGAAAGTAGTAAAAAAATGTAATTTTTTTTTTTTTGTTTTACATGTAAACTGTAAAAAAACTTTTATCTACATTTTTTTTTTAAATTTGAAAATATGTAAAAAAAGAATCGTTTTTGTAAAATACAAATTTGAACGTCGATCTTTTTGGCCCTTTTAAAGGTTAAATTTAAAAATTTACAAATTATAGTATGTTGGTATTTGGTAAGTGACTAAATACTAGTTTGTGAGTTTAGCAATGTGAATGCTTTTGTTTTGGCACAATACATAGTTTTCGTTTGGGAGTATCAGGGGGCCAACTTATGACAGTTAGGATTCATTATTTAAGATTAGTTGAGTTTCAAATTTTAAATGGTCAAAGGGGTGATGATGAAGTGGAACCCCCAGGTGGTATTCGTGTAATTAGTTGAGGGGGTGTATCAGGGAGATAAGATTTTTTCTAATGGTATTTTGAAGGGGATGAATGTGTCTGCATCTCTAAGTTTTCAGGGAGGGTTTTGCAGATTTTAGGGCCGTTTACATACATGAATTTTTTTAAAGGTTAAGTCGGACCGGGGAAAGTCATAGAGATTTTTGTCTGGTGTTATTTTTGGGGGCTTTGCAACACAAGAAAACGTTTTAGGTCAAGGTTAATATTGGGAAATTTAAGGTCCCCCTAGATGTAGATTGCACATAGTAAGTGTGGATGTACTGAACAGGGAGTAAATTTTGATCAAAAAAGGGGGGAGTGTGTTTTGCCCGGATGGGATTTATGATTATTTTTACTGCGGGTTTTTGTTGGTTTATAAGGGTTTAGGGGTGTTCTGCAGTTGACCCCAAGCACAAATACATAGGTAGGTATGGTAAATTTTGTAGTGGGAATTGGGGAGAAGGGCTTTTGCGGGAGAAATCGATCTTGGGAAAGGGTCCCAACCGTTTTGATACTTTTTTGGGGTTTGTGTTTTTATATGGGTGCTGAAATTCAGGGTTTTTTTGTCGAGGAAGGCCTAGGGAAATTCCCCCCCATTAGTCGGCAATTAAATTTGCGATCTTTATGTTAATTTGTGCAAACCCCGCCTGCTACCAAACAAATATAGTAGTTTTTTTCAGTATTAAGCGTAATTATTGGCTGTCCCCCAATCATATTTTGATCAGCTCCTCGTTAACAATGTGTTAAGGTGGAAGTTAGGGGGGAGATGACATAAGTTGTACGTCAGCAAAGAAAGGGGGTTTAGGTGTTTGGTACTTTGGGAAAATCATGATGATATGAGGAAGAGCAGGGGGCCAAGGACACTTCCCGCGGAACCCATATCAATGGGCCCTGTTTATATGCTGTGCTTTTAAAGGGGAAAACTGATACCCATTAGTAAGGTAAATTTGAAAATGCAAGCGCATTGCCCTTATACCATAATGGTAAAGTTTGGGGTAGGATCCGTGGTCTACTGTGTCAAAAGCTTTTTTTAAGGTCAAAAAAAATTCCAGGGGATTTTCCTTTTTTTTCCAAAAGCTGTGAAATTTAGATCTAGTTTTTTTATAATTGCATCATTATGCTTTTATTTTTCCTGAACCAAATTGGCAGGGGTTGATAAGTTTTCCTAAAATGAAAACAGTCCCCCTGTGCACGATTTTCTAAAAGTTTTTTGATAGCAATGGTAAGTTTGATATTGGCCTAAGTTGTTTAAATCGTGGGGTCACCCCCTTTTTATTTTTGGTGTAACCCTCCGTGTTGAGAAGTTTTGGGAAGGTTATTTCTAGTGACTTTTAAAAAGAATGAAATAGCATGCAAAAGGACATGGCCACTTGCTTGTCAAAATGGTGGGACAGAACAGTTCCCTAGTTTTTTTAAGTGACTTTATAATCTCAGTGACTTCGGGGGCCAGTTGGTGCAAGATAGGGGAAATTTTGGGAAATTCCCATCCACTAGCCCTGATGGGCATTGGTCGGGATTTTAGGGGCGAGATTAGATCCTAGGTTTAGAAAAGCTTTATTTGTTAGTTTTGTCAGTGGGATGCAGTGGTTTTCATTGGGTTTTAGTTAGGACATATTAGTATTTCAAATTATTAAAAAAAAAAAAAAATAAATCTTTTTTTTTTTTCATTTTGGGGTCCCTAGAATCTGAGAGAGTGTTTTCCAGGTCTTTTTTATATCTCCTCTAGTGTCTGTGAATCACTGAGTGTTGTTTTTTTGGCTTTCTTTTACTTTGGTGAAACTGATAATATGTTTAAAAATACTTGTGATTAAGCCCTGTCTGTATTGCTTTCAAATTATGTTTCTTATCAATGGATTTCAAAGGGCTGGTTAGCCGGGGGCAACCAAAGCCGTTGTTTTGACTTTTCTTTTTTAAAAGGGAAAATGTTTGTTGAAATATCAAAGTAATTTGTTAAGAAAAAGTCTTTCCATCCAATACCTTTGGCCTTGGAGAATTCTGTAGGCCATCAACATCTCTAGGTCAGCTGTAAAATTCCTTATTGAGGCCTCTATGGAGTCAAATGAAACTTTGTTGTTTTCAAGTGGTTTACTAATTTTGTCAAGGGGAAGGGGTAGGTATGGTCTGTGTGCTATCGTGATTATCCCTATTTAAGGATGGCTATATATTGGTCCATATGTGGTCTATTAGGTTGAACTGTCTCTGACCTGGTTGGTTTAGTTATTGTTGGTATGAAAGTGTGTTTATTCTATTTTTGATGAAATCATTACAGGCTGACATCTATAGGCCAAGGCTGATGTTAAGCCCAGCTAAGAGAAGGGGGCTTTTTCATTTTCTTTTTTGTTATTATACCTTTAACCCCTTCGGGGCCCAAAGGGCCCAAAATCGAAGGGGTGCCCATGCCCAAAGAAATTTTAAAAAAAAAAAAAAAATTATTTTTTCTTACAGAATTAGAGAGCATATTTTTGGGAAGTTAAAAAAAAAAAAAAAAAAACTGATCAGTACTTACCGAGATACGTGCCAAAAAGTTTGCGAAAATAATGTGGGGGGGCAACACGACGAATTCCACAACCGCATTACATTTTTTTGCGGTTTTGTTTTTTTTTTCTTTTCTTTTCCAATTTTTTTTCTATTCCAACTAACATTTGGGCCTGAAGACCAAACTTAAAAAAAATGTATATATTAAACCACTGTATTGAACAAAAATAACCGCACTAAATTATTATCAATAATTGTTTACCTCTTTGTTATTAAAAAAAACATGCAAAAATCTTGTAAATACTAAGTTCTATATTATTTCATATTTACAATCACTGGACATGGTTTTAGAACTGCTCGAGCTTGTGGAACTCCTTAAAAAAGGGCACCTGCACATGGGCCCCTTACATTCCCACTATAAACCATGTCTTTGCTCTTTGTTGCCGTTTTTTTTTTGTGCCAGACGATGCATCTCTTCGAGAAAATTTTCTCTGATTGAAGAAGTTGTTTTATGAAATGATCACCTTTCCCCTCCTCAAACGCTTGGGTATACCGAGGAATTAGGATTTGTTTATAGCAGGTGTCTCCCGGTACTCATTATGAGTTGTCTACAACAGACAAAAAAAATTTCCCATACCGGTGGTCGTTGCCAGTCTTTTTTTGGTACAATTATATGCTTTGACTTGAAATTCCATTATGGAAGAAAATTTTCATGACCACTTGAAACTCTTACGAACACAGCAAAAAAACCCAAATCTGCATGTCACATTGGTCCCCCAAGCGCATGTTTTGTGTAAAATTTTTTTTCAATCACTGTACTGGTTTTTAAACGTTAAAATTAGTATTTCATCAACTTTGCCACTGTCTTGCATTTCTTACGGTAATGGTTTCACAATGTGACATTCTTTTCATCCCCGTAAGCCATGATGTCATTGGCAAAACACCTGCACTCACCCCACACACCTGCGTTGACCTGGCATATGTTTACGATTAAAACCACTGTGCCACACATATCTGCTGTTCATCGCATAAAAAACACTGAGAAAAGGGCTTGTGTACCATTATGGGTAATAATGTATGCCCCTTACCAAGATAAGGTGCCATCATGTTTCTCACACGTCACCTGAGATACCCAATAACATCTTGGAAATTTTCAATGTTTTATACCCTGAAACAACAATACCCAACACCGGCCACGTCACAACACGAGTAAAAAACATTTTGAAAAAGCGTTTCCTCTTGCTTGGTAAATTTACTGCTTGAATGAAAAGCTCCCTTTTGAACAAAATCAAACTCGTCATTACAAGATCTTGAATGGATAAAGTATAGCGAACTTTTGTTTGAGATACATAAAAAATTTTTTCTAATCTTTATAACCCACTTCGTCAGGCCGGTTTTGTCAAGAAGTGCAACATACGAAAGAGTAAAAAAACCCTGTTCACTGGAATTTCACTTAAGACCGGGAAAATAGCCGATCTGGGACCAGTATGTTTTTAATTATGCTTTAGACGGGGCATAAGCATTTTTGTTGCAAAAAGCAATACTTCAAAAAACCGCCTCTTTCCCCCTTTGGTATTTTGACTGTGGTGAAAGATCATTTGCCATGGTGTACTCAAAATCTTTTTTTACTTCCCATGCAAAAATTTCCATCAATGGCGGCAAAAAATAACCAAAGAATTCCATTTCTTTGCCGGGGGTTCCAAAGGGGGACAAGTGGTAGAATTCCCTTGGGAAGCATCAAAAGGGTGAGGTTTGGGGAACAAATGGGATTTTGCCCCAATCCCACAACTTTTTTGCTGGGGTACTGACATAAAAGGCTGGTTGTGCGGGGGGTTGTGTTTGTGGGGGGCTGGTGGCTGGCGCCCGCTTTGCCCCTTGAACTGAGAGTCACACGGGCCCTGGGAGTCACGCATGGGGGTGCCACACCTCACCACAACACCACCACTGATGCCTTTTGGTCTATCCATCCAAGGAAAAGCCAATCATCCCACTATCACTACCTAAAACGGTGTTGGGCCACGGAAAGTACTCCGGGGTTACTCCTCCCCTGGGCACGCATGTGTAACCTACCCCAGCCATCGGGGGCGAACATACCGACACTTCACTGGGAAAAGATTTCCCCCATCACTACTCAAATCGCAGCGAATAAAAAACACAGTCCACCACTATCATCATCATTACTGAAGTCAGAGGCCCGGCCACGGAAAAATATTGTTTTACCTTTTTATGAGGAAAACCGACCGGATCATATGCCCCCACCCAAAGGAGAAGGTTAGATCGTCAGGGTTTTTCGCACTTTATCATATCCTGGGGCATTCTTTTCAGTCACTAACGGGCAAAGCCATAGAATTCTCTTCATTTTCCCCTTTCCCTCAGTTCGAACTATCAAAGGAAGAGGAAGTCCCAATTTTTTGGGAGTGAGACTGACTTTCGACAAAGGGAGTGAACAAGGGAACTGAGCCGCATTCCCACAATGCTGTCGGGTGCCAAAAATTTTTTTTGTTTTGGTACACCCACCACGCAGACCTGTTTCTCCATGAGGCCTATACGTTTCGCGCTAAATTTGACGGCACTAGAATTTTGGCGTAGATCACAGTTTGGACACTCAGTGAAGCCCTAATCATGGGGCGGGCCCCCGAAAGGGTTAAAATACAGCTTCCCTCACTTTAACGACGAAGTTCCGCCTGAGACCATGTTGTTTAAACATTCATCCTAAGTGAGGAGCTACGTAATGGAAATGGGTTGTGCAACCATTTTTGATATTGTTTTTTAAAGTCACCTTGGCATCATTTTAACATTTCGGTATATTTTTTTAAATGTTTTTCATATGTACTGTATATTAAATAAACAGAATAGAGAAATCAGCTCTAATATACATTATTTAGGATAAATACTGTCAAGATAATCCCCAGGGGTCGGGAAACAATACGTCGCTAATTGAGGGGAGACTGTATTAATATTTTAACTGCAGTGGGACCTTGACTTATGTGCCTCAAATTACATTTTTTTGAAAACAGCCATCCCAGTCAATTTTTGCTTGAGTTTTAACCAAAATCAATTAGAGAGAGCTTCAGATACGCCGCCACTCGCAGGAGATACTGAGGGAAAAATCAAAAAACCCCGAAAAACCAATGCGCAACATCCTTTTAATTTTGATACCACTGGAATTCTCCTGCTAGAAATTTTTTAATAAAAACCCAAAAAAAAAGAAAAAATTTTTGGAACAAATGTAAAACATGTTCGGGGGAGGCAGGCTGGGGCTGGGTGGGTGGGGGCTGGCTGGCTGCTGGCTGACTGGGTCCAGGGCTGGGTGGCTGGCCCGGCTGGGTGGCGGTGGCTGGCTCCATGGCTCCATGGGTCCATGCTCCATGGGTGCTGGGTGGCTCCATGGGTCCTGGGTGCTGGGTGCTGGCTCCAGGCTCCTGACTCCATGGCTCCAGGCTCTTTGGGGTGGGGGCTGGTCCATGGCTGGCTGGCTCCAGGCTGCTGCTGGGTTTGGGCCCCTCGCCCATGGCTGGCTGCTGGCTCGCTCGCTTGCCGCTCCATGGCGGCTCTGGGTCACTCGCTCCATGGCTGGCGGCTCGCTCGCTCGCTCCATGGCTGGGTGGCTGGCTCGCTCGCTCGCTCCATGGGTGGCTGGCTGCTGCTCGCTCGCCGCTCCAGGCGGCTGGCCCGGCTCCTCCCGCTCCATGGCTGCTGGCTGGGTGGCTCGCCGCTCGCTCCATGGCTGGCTGGGTGGCTCCTCGCTCCAGGCTGGGGGCTGGCTCGCTCGCTCGCTCCAAAGGGCTGGCTCCCTCGGTTTTTCTTTCTATCTCTCGCTCTACTCCGGGACACATAAAAAAGTTATCATATGTAAAATTACCTAAATAAACCAAAAAAAAATCCAGACAAGTCTATACTATGCTTGTAATAAAGGGGAAATAACATATGCAAGTACGACATTTTCACTTGTTCGGATCAACATGACACTCTGCATTGTGTAATACTGTTGGTTTTTTGAGCAGCCTCTCTCTGAGACAGAGCAATAAAAAGACAGGAAGACAGAAACACAGGCAACAAAAGGGGAGATAACAGAGACAGAGATAAACATAGAGCTAGACGACAGATAACAAAAGAAACAACAGACAGTTTTTGTTTAACCCTTTTACTGTTCGGCCTATATAACTCTTACGGGTACCCGGTTTGACATATAACTCTAAACTACGGCTTCAAATCAAGCGGAAAAGCTGGTAGGCCCACAGGAAGAATGGGTCGTGTGGTCAGGTGCACCATAAAAAAAAACATGGGGCACGCAGTGCATAAGGAAAAAAAAACCCGATCTTTTTTTTTTAATTTAAAAACCGACTTGTGGGCTTTTTTTGTATAGTATTTATTTTGTATTCTTTTTTCTTGGTCCATTTGATAGAATGGAAACCATATTATAGAAATAAGATTTTTTGATTGATTTTTTTTATTTTTTATTTTTACACACGGGGCCATTCCCACCAAGGCAGGGGCCCGAAAAGAAAAACTTTCACCACATTTCACCCCCATCAAGTCCTTGCCGAAGGGTGCTTTTCACCCACAGTTTTTTTTTAAATGCAACATTAACACCCCTCCTTCGGTGCAGCCGTACTTCCCTCTCCAGGACTCAAAGCCGGCCTGCCGGTTTCCCCCCGAATCCCTTCATAAATGTTACTTGCTCACACTCCAACAGCACGTCAAGATTAAAAAAACCCTTTTTCCCCCCCATTTCACTCCTATCAAACACGCCAAAACATCCGCTGGGAAATCCAAGCCCCTCGCCACAAAACCCCCTTTACCCCCCCCCTCCAACCTTTCCTAGGCCGACCCCTACCCCGCCTTCCCCTTCCACTACAGACGATACACTTTTTGAAGTCTTCTTTTTTTGTTCCTTTTCTTCTACATTCCGAAATACTCAACCAACCCCCCTCAAAACCCTCTAAATTTTAACATTTTTTGGTAATCCCCACCTCCTCCTAATTTCCCAAAACTCAAATTCTCTGCAAATTCACAACAAAAAAAACACATTCCCTCAGACTGACATTCCCTCCCTCCAGCCTTCCCCGCTGCAACATTCATCACCCCCGTTCACACCCTTTAAAAGAGCGTTGGTAAAACATACCCTACATCCCCTCTTTGCCCCAAACAAATTCTTTGTCTCCACAGACTCCTAAGTGCACCCCACTCTTTTTCCCTCATCAATTCTAGATTCACCTCATCTTTCATAGACCCACCCGCTGACACTCCACTCCCCAATTTTTCTAAAACTTTCCCCTCCTCCATACCTCTCCCTCCCAATCTGAATCCAATCTTTCATCACCTAATCTTTTTTTTATCCTCATAAACCCCACCTTTTCCGTAAATTCACCTTTAAACCTTTTACAAAAACCAAATTCACCCCAAACTCTGCAACTCACTTTTAGAATTTAAAACAGTGTCATCAGCAAAGACCATGGCAACTCCCACTTTGGTGATTCTTTTTCTTTTAACTCCCGCCTCTTGCCAAGACCCTTGCTTTTTCTTCTCCCTTTAAAACCCCCCTATAAATATAATTTAAAAAAACCCGGGGACATCACACATCCTTGTCTAAGGCCTATTTTACTGGAAAAAAATTTCCCCCTTTTCCCACTACTCTAACTTACCCACTACCTCGAAAAACTCTTCACGCTTTTATGACCTACCCTCCCCCAAAAATACACTTTCAAAATCTGCCACATTTGCCCCCCTTTATCCACCCTGTCAAAACCCTTTTCCAAATCCTAAATGCCACAAAGACCCTTAGCCTTATTAAATATGTTCACTTATATTTTTACGTAAACAAAACCCGGTCCACACCCCCCCCTACCTTCCTAAAGCCTCCTTTTTCAAACTCTATCCAATTCCCGTCTTACTCTAATTCTTTTAATTTAACCCACCATACACTTTTCCGGATAAAAAAACAGACTTATCCCCCCAAATTTTTTCCTCTCTTTTATTTCCCCTTTGCCTTTAACAAAGGAACTATCATCTCTCGCCAACCCAGGGACCCTTTCCCTTTCCATACTTTATTAAAAATTGCACCAACCACTCCCCAAAAATAATCCCCCCCTGCTTTAACTTTCTATCTTTATCCCACAACCCACTGCCTTTCCCCCTTTTTATTTTACCACTGCCTCACAAAATTCCCCCCAACCACAACGCTTTTCCTCACTCCTAAAGAGTTTTTCCCCCTTTGCCCTATACCGAAACACAGTTTCCCTATCTTCACAACATTTAACAATTCCAAAATTTTTCCCCTCCATCTCCCAATACCTCAAAACTTCCATTTAATAACTCTCCTCTCCTATTTTTAACTGACAAATCCTTTTTGTTTCTGGGTTTTCTTAACCCTTTGACTGTCGCGCCGTATATAAAACTTTGTGAGGTACCGGTTTTGACTAAAATATCAAAAAATTCTAGGGGCTTCAAAATCAGGCAGAAAAAAGCTAGTAGGGCCCCATGTAAGAAGGGTCTCTGTGGCATGTCACCACAAAAAAAAAAATCCGGGAGCACCAGTGCATAAGAGAAAAAAAAAACTCCGCCTTTTTTTTTTAATTAAAATGCCGACTTTGTGGTCTATTTTCTTTAAGTATTTGGTTTTTATTCCTTTTTCATGCTCATTTGATAAAGGAAACTTATTATAAAAAAAGGAGGGGATTTTTATTAATTTTACTAAAAAAGGACCTGGAAAATTGAGCACAAATACAAAAAATGTTTTGATTTTTGCCGATTTTCAAAATAAACAAAGAGTCTTTGCCAAAATAAATTCCAAATAGCCATTCTAATACGCATTCAAAATGGGTTGTTAAAATTTTTACAATTTTTACAGATTGCAGTAGTCTGCATAACATAAATCTTCTATTTTTTTTTTTTTGAATAAAATTTCAAAATAAAAACAAAGTAAATCCGGGGACCCGGGGACATGACTGAAAAACAAAGAAAATCTTATTTTAACCCCGGAATGTCTGCTTTGTTCATTCTGGCCCCTTATTTTGAAATTTCGTATTTTTAAAATTTTTTTCGTGAAATTGGCCAAATTGAAAATTTCTGACCATGTTTTGGGTGGGTTGAAATCGGAAAAAGGGGCAGTTTCTTTGTGCTCAATCGATAGAAAAAATAAGTTCTGAAGAAATAGTTATGTTTTTGGTTTACTGGAAAAACGGAATTAGCCGAAAATAGGGCCAAAGTGGCGAAATTTTTGCCGATTTTTTTAAATATCGCCAAAGTCCCTAACTTGGGCGAAGCGTAATTCCGTCATTTTCCATAAAAATTTCGTTTTTTTTGGTGTTTTTCAAATGGGGAAAAGTTTCCCCTAACATTTCAAAAAGAAAAAATAATTTTTTTTTTTTTTCGAATATTTGCGCCCCAGGAAGCAACTTCAGGATTGGGCCCTCGACAGTCAAAGGGTTAATTTGTTAATCTCCCTCCAAAATTTTTTCTTTTTTTTCAAAAAAAAATTTTTTTAAACCATCTCACCCACTCCTCATTTGCCTCTTTTTTTACATTGCTTCACCTCTTTTAAACCCTCTCTTTTTTTCCCATAACTTTTCCCTCCTTGCATCACTTCTACTTTGTAAAACTTCTCATTGCTAATTTTTTTCTCCCTTACTACTCTTTTTACATCATCATTCCCCCCAAATCGCTTCCCTTCCCTCCTGCCCCCAACTTTCCTGTAACCACAAATTTCTGCTAAACACTCAAACATTTACATTTTTTTAAACCTACCCCTACCTCACACCCCATTTGCCTATGCCTCATTAGCCCTCATCCTTTCCAATATTTTTGTTTAAAATCTTACCCAAAACGCCCCCTTTTTTTTTATTTTAGAAACCTTCACCCCTCTTTTCCCCCTGACTTCATCTCCTGTATCCCATCCCCTTTTTTACTCCAGTGTAGACAACTAGAAAGTGATCATAATCTTGGCCCCTCATAAACAGTACACCTGAAGTCTATCAACATCTTTTACTACCAATACTAACCAAAAAACACTGTCTTTCGCCTACATCAATCTTGTATACTTATTTATCCTTTTTTTCTTAAAAATAGTATACCTAAACTAAACCCCTTTCTATACAAGTTTCAATCAAAAGGGGTCCCATTTTCATTTACACCTGTACCCCCAAAAAATTCCTACCACAACCCCCCTCAAAAAATTTCTCCACTTTTGCATTTAGTCCCCTACCACTTACTCTCTCACTTTTCAAAGGCCCTATACATTTACTTAACATCTCCCAAAATCTCCTCTTCCTCGCTTTCCCCCTTTTCCAGTGCATACACGCTTAAAATGACCCCCTTTTCCCCATCCAACCTTTACTTTAATCCACAAGTTTTTTGGGAATTACACATTCATTTCTCTTTTCTCCTTCCAAACTGATCATTTTAAAATTACTGCTACACATGGTTTACTATAAAAAAAACCTGAAATGGGGCTCAAAAATAGGGGGAAAGGTTTGATTTTTTTTCCCAAGTTCAAAAATAAACAAATAGCCCTTTTCCAATAAATTTTAACAGCCATTTTAATATAATCATAATGGGGTTTATTTATTTTTACAATTATTAAAAAAAAAGTATTGCAGTGTCTGCATAATAGTAAGTCTTTATTTTTTGTTTAATAAAAATTTAAAATAGAAAGCAAGAGTAAATCAGAGGGGGCCCGGAGACATGACTGAGGTAAAGAAAAAGTTTTTTTAGAGCCCCGGAATGTCTTTATTGTTCATTCTGACCTTTTTTTGAAATTTTCAAATTTTTTAGTTTTCGTGAAATTGGGCCAAAGCAAATTTCTGACCACATTTTTAGGTAGTTTTAAATCGGAAAAAGGGGCCCCTTTCTTTTACTCAATCGTAGAAAACATGGAGTTCTAAAGAAATAGCTATAATTTGGGGGTTGGGAAAAATGGAATTACCGAAAATAGGGCCAAAGTGGGCGAAATCGCCGTTTTTTTAAAAAGCGCCGAGATCGCAACTCGCGAGAGCATAATTCCGTCATTTTTTCCCTCAAATTTCGATTTTTTGGGGCATTACAATCGGGAAAAAATTCTCTATCATTTCATAAGAAAAATAATTTTTTTTTTTAAATTTTGCACACCAGGGAAAACCCGGGGTTGGGTTGGACAGTCAAAAAGGTAACATGAAAAATAAACCAAAGGGAGTCACGATCATCAGATTTCCTCCACTGCTGCACTGTCAGCAGGGATGACTCATCTTTCACCACCCCAAAGGGGTTTCATAACATGGACCCTCAGGTAACCGTCATCGGCTAATGCCAAAAGAGATAGCGCACGTTTTTTAGTAAAATTTGGCTCAGGGTAATGCCTAAAAACTCGTTTAAAGGGCAAAATTTTTCCCCCAAATTTTTTCCGCCGCCTGAGCCCATGTAAACCACCCTGCCCTTTTTCAACCAGGGAGGAAGATTCCTCCATACAGTGAAAAATTTTGTATTATTCCATTTTTTTTAGTGCTTGTAACTGCTAAAAAGCCACCAGGGCCCAAAGCAAGCTTTTGGCCGCCCTGTTTAAAAAAGAAAAAGCCCCCAATAGAATTCAAAAAAAAAATCCACAAAGACCCAAAATGGGTGAGGAAGAAAAAAGGGGGGAAAGTCCTTTTGCAGGATTCAGTTTCTACGAATGTAGATACTAAAGCACATAAAAACAATAAAAACTATAGTGCCAGCCAGCAAATAGGGTAAATTTAAAAGTGTGGGAAGTAAGTTTGCGATAACATAGAAAAACGACACGAAAATAACTCCCATGTTCTGGGTGTGTATTGGGCCATGAACAATGCGGGGCCTCTACGTATCTTCCACCACCCAACCTCTGCCACATCTCCTCCATCAAACAATTAAACTACATCCCTCCAAGGTAAGTGAAATATAAAATAAAATAAAAGGGCCCCATGAAATATTTAAATCACGCTGATTTTTTTGGGTTATCCTAGGTACTTTCCCATACTGCTATGTATATAATCGTGTTTAAATGTAATTGTGTATACCTGAATAAACTTTTTTATTTATAAATTTAAAAAATGTAAATATTTCTTATTTATAAATTAAAATGTAAATATTCTTTTTTATAAATTAAAATGTAAATATTTTTATTTATAAATTCATACATTGTTCAAGTGTGATAGTGTTGGGTTCGCTGGTGCGTCCACCACTACTATGTGGTGGCCCTTATAAACCAACAACAACACTTCCATCATTTTACTCCTCTCATACATTATGACATATTTTATTCGTTCTAGAGTATATATCATTTTTCCCGTGTTTTAACCCCTTCAGGTCCAAGGCCAAAATCTAAGTGGTGCTCCAATGTCCAAAAATTTTGAAAAAAAAAAAAAAAAAAATTTCTTACAGAATAAAAGATATATTTTTGTGAAGGTAATAAGACAAAAAAAAAATTTTCTGATCAGTACTTTACCGAGATACAGTGGGGGGAATTGACCCAAAATGACCGGTGGGGGGCAACATAAGTGACTTCCCCAAAAAACCCATTGTTTTTTTTTACTTTTTTATACTCTTTTTTTTTTCTAATTTTCTTTTTCTAATAACATTTGTGCCTGTGAACCAGTAAATGTATATTGTATAATGTTACACTCATTGTATTCAACACAATAACCGCACTAATTTGTTTATCATTATATTTCTTACAAAACATGTTTACAAAATTTATTGTAAACAAAATGATGAAAATATTAGCGCGGTTATTGTGTAGAATACAACGTACCATATGGGACAATGGTGCCATAGGGGGCATTTTGTACCATATGGTACAATGGCACCATATGATACAATGGTACCATATGGTACAATAAAGTAACAATGGCACATGATACAGTGGTACCATATGGTACAATACACCATTTGGTACAATGGTACCATATGATACAATGGTACCATAAGGGTGCAATGGAACCTTATGGTACCATATGGTTAATGGTACCATATGGTACCATATGATGCAATGGTACCATGTGGTACATTGTACCATACAGTACAATACCATATGGTTTTCATGTACCAAAAGGACTGTTGTATTCAACACAATAAAACCACTAATATTTTCATTATTATTTTGTTTACAATAGTTTGTTTACAACAAAAAGGGTTGTATATTAGTAATGTTCAATTATATATTTACAAGTGTACAGGAACTTGACATGTCCTTGAGGTGGATGAAGGTGAAGCATTTTTGTCTTGGAACTGTGGAGTCAGTAGCTTGTGCCGCCATTTCACCATCTTGGCTGGTGTCTCATGCCACCAACACCTATTGATCATATGGTACACGGTATCATATGTTTACAGGTACCATAGGGTACATTGTACAAATATGGTATAGGGTACCATGCAGTACAGGATAACATATGGGCAGGGACCTTTATGGCACAGGGTACCATATGGTACAGGTACCATACAGTACGGGACCCCCAATATGGTACAGATACGGGGATAACTATGGAAATAAGTCACCCTGACTTTTTTGGGTTATCCTAGGATTTTATACGTATGCTGCTTTGAAATGATAATCTATGTAATTGTATTTCTGTACACCTGAATAAACTTACTCAAGTGCAGTGGCATCATAAGTAAGTTTATTTAGTTATACACAAATAAAGTTACATAGAATATCATACTTAGCAGCATATGTTTGGAGAACCTAGGATAACCCAAAAAAGTCAGACAACTTATTTCCATTAGGGTCCCTGTACCCTGTACCATATGATAACCCTTGTAAACCCTATGATACCATTGTATGACATGGCACCATTGTACCATATGGTACCATTGTACCATATGGCACAATGGTACCATAAAGGTTTTAAAACCAAGAATTCATCTTCAGCTCCACTTCCTCAGTCTTAGAACTGAAGTTGTGAAGAGGAAGTCAGAATTCGCGTGGGGAGTGTGTGGGGTGAGCTTCCTTGCCGCCAGGCACGATGAACACAGCTACTTTGCCGGCGTTCCCACAATGCCATGCGGGCGTCCAGATTTTTTCTATGGTGTGCACACTGACCACCCAGACCCATTCTCTCAGATGTAGGCCTACCAGCCTTCTCGGGGCTAAATTTGATGCCACTAGAATTTTGGCGTAGATCTACGGTTTGGACCCTGAACGTAAAGCCGTAGATCTACGGGACGTACCCTGAAAGGGTAAATTTGTTTATGTCTAGTAGATAATTGTGATAAATAAAATGGTAAAAGTATTAATAATATTTAAGCATAATAAACTCATCTCCCTCTTGCCTCCCACCGTCTTCCACACCAACAAATCATAAAAGTATGTGTTTATGTTAAATGTTCATTTACCATTTTATTAGTGCTT
>NW_026505434.1:0-16315 GCF_026875155.1 Cherax quadricarinatus
GGCCCGATGGGAAACCGAAACATTCCCCCAAAAAGGGTTAGGAAAATGGGACCCCAAAGAAAAGGGGGCCTCTAAAAAACCCTCAAAAAACATCTGACTGGGTAACTCCCTTTAAGGGGAAAGGGGCATTCTAGGACCATTATTTTTGAAAGGAAAAAGAAGAAAAAAAGACCAAAAACCCGGGTTCGCAGAGGTGAAGTATAGAAAAATTAAAATCGGAGGAGAGGGGATCAAAAACCGGAAAGGGGGGACGGGGTTAAAAAATTTTGAAAAACCAAAAGCAAAGTCAGGGAAAAAGGGGGGGGAAAAAAGGACCCAACGGTTAGCAGGTAAAAGATAAGACCCCCCAAGGGAAAAGTTGGGGGTGACCTCCAGACCAGAGGCACAGTCCCCCCAAAAATTAGCAAGGGGCCTGGAAAAAAATAGGCCAACCCTTAAAAGGAAGGCACTGAATGGTTTTTGGGGGAAAACTGAGAGGCGAAACAGTCTGGCCCCCCGGGAAGAGCAAAATTTTGGGCGGTTGAACGGGCCGACCAAGGGAAGTCAAAGGGGAAAGGGAAAGGGAAATGGTGACGACATTGAGGGGGTAGGAAAAAAAAGACTCGAATGCGGGGTTGCAGGTGGACGGAAGGTTTTAGAGAAACGGACGGGGGAAAGGGAAAGGAAGACTGCAAAGGGACTGGAAAAAAGCTGGTTGTGAAAGTAAAAACCGGTGAATATAGCCAAACCAAATTTTTTAAGGATTGGGGAAAGGGCAAAGAAAAAACCCAGCAAGAAGGCGGGGGGACAGCCGCCCCCTAAAACCCTAGGGGGGACTTGGGAGTGGCCAAACACCAGCCACAACCCCCGGAGGCCCCCAACCACCATAACCCCGGATCCCCCCCACCACTAAACCCCCTGAGAAAAGTCATACCCCAATAAAACCCCCAAACCCCCAGATGAACCCTTAAAAATAAAAATAATTTTTTTTACCCCCAAACGTAAAAGGAAACGTCTTAAGTTAAAAAGTCCCAAAGGGTTGGGGAAAGAAAAGCCCCAAATTTTGTCAGGGAAGGGCCAAAAGAAAAGGGAAAATCAAAACCCCCACTTAGCCCAAAACCCAGGGGGAACAAACCACAAAAAGGGTACCCCCCGTTTTTAACAAGGTGCCAAAAGCCCCAAAACCCAGGGCCCCCCAAAGGGCCCACAAACCCCCGGACCCAAACCAGCCATCACAGGGTCCAAAAAAATTTTTTAAGTCTTATTTACTAAAAGTACTGAACAGGAAACATCCTAGTTAAAAATGAATAACTCAAAAAGAAAACCCCTTTGATTTTTGGACCCCAAATGGCCCCGGGCCCCAAAAACCCTTTTCCCCAGGATGCCCCCCCAACCCGTCCACAAAACACCCGGATGCCACCCCACCAGCCCACTAACACCCATGAAGCCCTCCCCCAACCCCCCCAAAGTCCATAACCCCGGGATCCCACCCAACCAGCCACTAACACCCAGGAGCCCCCCCCACACCAGTAATAATAATAATAATAATAATAAGACTTTATTTACTACAATACATACTGGAAAACACCCTAGTTCAACAATGACTTAACTATATAAAAACCCCTTGTTATGTTGGCATGTCGGGCATTTTAATGTCAGGCCCCAGGAGCCACCCACACCATCCACAACACCCGGGATCCCCCCCACACCAGTCCACTAACACCCGGGATGCCACCCACACCAGTCCACAACCCCCAGATGCACCCACACCAGTCCCTAACCCCCAGGATGCCCCCCACACCCCCACTAACCCCCAGGATGCCACCACACTATCCATAACACCCAGGATCCACCCCAAACCATCCACAAAACCCCCCAGAATGCCCCCCAAACCCCAGTCCACTAACACCCAGATCCACCACACCACCCACAACACCCAAGCCACCCACACCACCCCACTAAACCCAGGATGCCACCCACACCAGTCCCTAACCCCAGATGCCCCCCACACCAGTAAAAATAAATAAAATAATAATAAGATCATTATTTACTACAAGAATGTAAGGGGTTACAGTCCAGTTGCACAATGACAACTACTAAAAAAAAACCCCCCTTTTTTTACACGGGCAAAGTCACCCCAGGTGCCACCCACACCGCCACTAACACCCGATCCACCCCAACCAGCCCAAAAACAAACACCCAAAAAAAGGGATGCCCCCCACACCGTCCACTAAAACCCAGGATGCCCCCCACCGTCCACTAACACCAGGGCCACCCACAAGTCCATAACACCCGGATGCCACCCCCCATCCATAACACCCAGGATGCCCCCCACACCAGAAATAATATAAAAAAAAAAACATTTTTTACTACAGAAACATGTACATGGTAAATCAGCCTATTGAAAAAAATGACAACTAAAAAAGAAAACCCCGGAGTTACAGTCCAGATTTGTCATTCCCAGGATGCCACCCACACCAGTCCACTAACACCCGGGTTTCCCCCACCACACCAAAAAAAGGTAACCCCCCCAAAAAAAAATAATAATAATAATAAGATCATTTTTTACTAAAAGTACATGTACATGGTATACAGTCCAATTTGACAACAATGACAACTACTTTTAAAAAACCCCTTGTTAGTTGAGCTGTCGGCGATTATGTCAGTGTCCCAGGATGCCCCCCAAAACCAGTCCACTAACCCCCCAGGATCCACCTACACCAGCCCCACTAACGCCCAGGATCCCATCCACCCCATCCAAACCCCCAGGATCCACCCACACTAGTCCACAAACACCCAAAAGCCCCCACACCAGCCCACAAACCCCCAGGATGCCACCCACCCTTTTCGACAACACCAAGGATGCGACCAACCCCCACTCCACTAACACCCAGGTGCCCCCCACACCAGTCACTAAAAACCCGGATGCCACCCACAACCATTTCCACTAACACCCAGGATGCCACCCACACCATCCACTAACCCCCAGGATCCCACCCACACCAGTCCACTAACCCCCAGGATGCCACCCCACCAGCCCCCAAAACACCCCAGGATGCCACCCCACCAGTCCACTAACACCCGGGATGCCACCCAAAAACCCCCCCTAACCCCGGGATCCCCACCCGCACCGTCCACAACACCCGGATCCCACCCACACCATCCACAAACCCCCAGGTGCCACCCACTAGTCCACTAACCCCCAGGTCCCACCCACACCAGTCCACTAACACCCGGGATGCCCCCCCACCCAGCCCCACTAACACCCAAGAGCCTCAAACCAATCGCTAATGCCCAGGATGCCCCCCACACCAGTCCACAACACCGGATGCCACCCACACCAGTCGCAACGCCGGATCGACCAACACCACCCAAAAAACACCCAGGTCCCATTTTAATATATATATATTATGTTGGGCGAAAAAGGGGGAAGGGGATAGTGAAAAACAAAGGGAAAGGGTTCTTGGGGAAACTTCTATGTACGATCGTCGTAACAGAGATCCCAGGGACATGGTACACAACGGATCCCCGCAAGAGCTGGGGTGAGGCTCCTGCGACTACAACCCCGAGGCACAGCCCGGCTTTTAATCTCCATCACCTCAACAGATTGCCTGTGGGGGCCGGTGGGCCAGGCCCCATTCCCTGACCCTAGGGGGTTTACGGAGCCCTGTTGGTATATCAGGGGGACCCCCCCCCTAGTTTTCGGGCACAGTCCAGAAATCACGGGGGACATCCACCGCCTACCCTTTGGGGATCCCAACACTGCACGGATTTTTGAATGGGCTTAAGGGTCTGTGCCCATTGTGACGAAGGTTCCGAAGCCCTTGGGGGCACTACCTGTTGACTGCCCCCCACGATGCCCCCTTTGCCGTAAAAACTTTCAATGAGCCCAGTGGGGGAGGCCCGAGAGGATGAGGCAGACATCTTGTGTACTTAGCTGGGCAGGGACTTGGAAACCCCTTTCTTCCCGTCATTGCACGTCATCCCCCCCCGCCCCCCCTGGAGTTGTGCAGGGCCTGTTTGTGCCTCATTGCACGCACCCACTGTGTTAGTGCACCAACGTTTTGGGACATCATCTGGCCCTATGCCCGGGGCTGAAGACCTGCCCGCAGGTGCAAGTAAAGATAGAATAAATAAAGATAGAATAAAGAATACATCTACAAACAGAACAAAAAATTTTTTTTTTTTATATTTTATTTTAAAAATTCACATACAAATATGTAATGTACATTATAATATGAAAATTGACCGGGGATGAGCAATAAACATTCATACATAATCTACGAATAAGAACTACATAAGGCATTAAAATAAACTTAACACAACCTACAGACTGCTTCTATGATGACACCATGCCTAAAACCTTTTTAGGGTAGGGGAGGTGCGTGAGCCCGAGCCTTTTGCTCACAAAACGTCATTCCCCCTTTCCCCCGGGGCGGGGGGATGGCAGAAACCCAAAAGGCCTAGCTTGTGGCTAGGGCCCGGGGACAGTTGGCCCCAAAGATGAGGAGGGACTTGTGCCTCCCCCCATGGGAGACTTAGGTCTCGACACTCCCCAAAAAAGGGGGGCCAAAAGGCCCCGGGGCCCCCACTTGACAAGGCCCGGGGGGGAGAAAACCGGGTAATCTTTAACTAACTAACTAACTGCTTCATTACGTTGTTTACAAATACACAAGTACACAAATAACAAGAGTTCATAGATAAATGGAACCTACTCATTATTTCTTACACTCCCCTCCCCCACCACCAGGAAAACTTTACATTCCTTGTTCACTTAAAAAAATTTAAAAATGCTTTAACAAGGACAACATCAAAAACACAATATATAAACCATAACAATCCAGGCAACACTGCACTATACTAATACAAGTTTTTTTTAAAAATATCACAATTCAAAAAGGGAAAAAAGGTATAATAATAAAGGGCCACAAATGGCTATAACAAAAAATCCTAATTACAACCTCAAAACCCAAAATAATGCATCAAACTTAATAACAATCACCCCAAAAACAACTCGCAACAAATTCACAAGCCTTCAATATGCATTATTAAAAAACCGGCGCAAAAACAGGTGACCCATCATCCCCTTTCCCCCCCCCCACACAACCAGGTGACCCCTCATCCCTTCCCCCCCTACACAACAAGGTGACCCCATCCCCCCCCCACTCACACAACCAGGTGACCCATCATCTTCCCCCCCCCCACAGAATACAGGTTACCCATCATCCCTCCCCCATCAACAACACAGGGGCCCCCCACCCTCCCCCCACTCACACAACACAGGTGACCCCCCTCATCCCCCCCCCCCCACTCCCCCCCACAATACAGGGACCCCTTCCCCCCCCCCCCACACACACACACACGAAAACTAACCCCATCCCAATCTGAAAAAACAGACATTAATTATCCTCAATTTGGAATTCTGACACATGTCATTAGGGAAAAATTTTTTTACAAACCTGGTTTTATACAGGACCCAAAATCACAATACCTTTTTTAAGACTAAACGTGGATATTCATATCAAACACAGAACAATTCCAATAATTGGGATTATCGTTAATGACTTAAACTTAATATACATTAATTGCCCCCCTCACCCGAAATAATATGGCCCCTTATCCCCAAAATTTTTGGAGTCATCCTAACTTTCCATATATAATAAAAAATAAGGGAAAATTTTAAATTTTGGTGAAACGTAAAAAACCAAAACACAGTACTTTAAAACAAATATAAACATAAGGGAAACTGACCAAATCTTACACATTGACCTTAGCAGCGCAACACCCCAACTGTGTATGTGCCATTCCAATTTATCCACAGGGTTTATACCATTTGCACGTTAGTTATTCCAACTCCTCCCCACCTTTGCAACGTGAACCCACGGGGGAGACCCCATTTTTACCCTTTCATCCCCCCCCCCACAGAAGCATTACCCTCCCTAAACCTTGCCCCTCCCACCCGTTTTCAAATCAATAAAACCCCTAAAAAAAGATCTCTATATCCATCTGAGGAAAGCAGAGCTCCCACTTCTTCCATAAATTTCCTGTTACGACACAAGTTTTATAAAACGGAACCCACTTTAAAATGTGCCTCTTCACCTCACTAACCCTTTATCACTCATTCCCCCACCTTTGTATTATAATCTACCCATAATGTACCCACAGCCACTAATGATTACTTCATCCAATCCCCCGACATCAAGACTTTAAGCCTCTCAGAACAGAAATCCTTTACCCCAATCTTTCAGAGTACCCTACGCAACCACCCCTGACGATACCCATCCCCTCACCAAAATGTTTACAACATGAAACGCCAACTCCTCACTTCACATATTCCAACACACACACCCCTCAACCACAGTCTATCCCTCAGAAACCATACCCGACGCAAAATACCGAGTAGAAACAAACGATACTTTATGTCACGTGATCAAGGTTTGTAACCTCATCCTACTTAACCTAGTCCATATACTTCCCTATGTATACATGGGGGGAAAAAATTCCCTCTTTTCTACAGGTGCCATAACCTCTCACCAACAATCAATACACATTCACACTATTTTCTGACCTTCCCTGGTTCTCGGATGCCCACGCCATAGCCCTCAAACTGTTCACATTCATTTCAATCATTCATGAGATCCTGGCCAGACCCCCCCCCACCCACTTTTCCCTTCCAACCACCCCCCTCCCTTTTAATAAAGACAATTTGACCCTCCTCTTTAAGTCCAACAAACCCAACCCCCCTGCCGCGATACAAAGCATCTACCCATCCCACTATTTCTTCCAAACCCCTGTTTCCTAAGGATGGCTCTCATGCTTCGTGTTCCACTCTGTATATGCTCCCTGCCAGAGTCTAAAAGCCACCAAGCCCTCCTCCCCCCCTTTTGCTTCCACGATATCCCTCAGGAAACCATGTCCCTCCACCACCTAGAACTCCCTGGCAAACCCAAAACTAATGTTTCGATTATACTCTATACACATGCATTTTTAAACTGTTTCCAAAAATGTTGGCAAAAAAGCTTATAAATCTGTTTATACAAGGATATTGCCTGGTAGTCCCTAAGTGTATGTTGCCCCTTACCTTCGGTACATACTACCACCCCAGCCGATGCCAGTTCTCTCCCAACTCTCCCCTCTCCTTCAATAAATTTAATAACCTAACCAAAAAACCTCTCATTAGCTCCCATGCTGTAGATAAAAACTCTGCAGGAGTCCATCGATTCCCGAGCTTTGGCCTTACCACATTGCCACTTAAAAGCCTTCATGTTTGTCCCTCAGTTATTTCCCTTCCCATTGCTTCCTATCACTGTTTCCACTGACATATCACATTCTGACACACCTGTTTTAAAAACCCAAGCTCCCTTTACCCTATCCCTTTGCCAATTACTTTCCTTACCACATGTCTGTAAACACCCCCCATTCCATCTATGCGCATATACCTGACCACCCTTTACCCACCTACCGACTCATGAACCTCCAAACCATGGAATAGCTGTTGCCTGCTGTCGTTGGGCTTTTGCCTACGCAATAACATAACAAAGCCTATCCGATTGCCCATAACACCTCTTCCACGCCTGCCATTACCCTCACGCTTGACCTCTCATCTTGTAGCTCCCGCAAGCTCCCCTTAAGTGCAGTTATGTCTCCATAGGCATAAATACCATCACTGCCCCCCTCGCCATAACAACCCATTAACCTGTCCTTCCAAAGCGTTGGCCAGCCCATACATATTTTAAAAGAATTATTCGTTTTCCTTTCCTCTCACATAATATTGCTAATTCGTTCTTTAGCCACACCATCCCACCATGTTACCACATTTCCTCCACTCCATGTAACTCCACACTTAAACCCTCCCATAATGGTTGTAATTCCCTCCAACCCCTCCTCTTCTCCTAAAAAACTCGTATTTAAATTCCAATAACCCCTAGAGATAACCACTAGTGACTCTCATTCCCATCTGCCCACGACCCCCCATATGGTCCGAATAAGCTACTTATTGTGGCGGATAAGATAATAAAAAAAACTTTATCAAGGACCCATTGAGAAAAGTTACAAACCTATCTAACCTAGCTGCATAACCCCTCCTTGCGAAAGTGTGGTCTACCTACCCACTCCCCCTCTCCAACTGCATACCTCAACTGAATATCCCTTGAGAGGTCTCGTAGGCCACCAACATGTGCCCCATCCCTTTTGGTCCACATAGCCCTCCTGATAACACAATTCCAGTCCCCACAACGGGCATGGCCACCGCAGCGAAACCATGTAAGAAGAAAAACTAGGTTATCATATTGCAAATTCCTGCTTTTATTTACATCGTTCTCAGCAGGCGCACACACATTACAACGGTTACCCTCTGCCCCATCCACCACCCATCCAAGGCAACACCCCTCCCCCCTCCTCCCTCACCTTCGTATCAACCAAACCAGGCTCGTCCTCATGGTCAAATACCCACACCACCTTTTCAGACGTGCAGATGGCAGTC
Organism: Cherax quadricarinatus; assembly: GCF_026875155.1. Classification (NCBI taxonomy): domain Eukaryota; kingdom Metazoa; phylum Arthropoda; class Malacostraca; order Decapoda; family Parastacidae; genus Cherax; species Cherax quadricarinatus. The sequence continues at coordinate 8,462 of NW_026505434.1, forward strand.
ATGACCTGAAACCCCGCCACCTCCACCTCTCTTCCCTACTTGAAATTGTGTTCTTGCAGGAACACTACTTCCACCCTATATTTACACAGAAACATTCGAAACCATTCCCTCATCACACTATTACACAGTCCATTTACATTCAGTCATACATCCGCAACTGAAGCTAAATCATGTTTATAAAATTGCTCACGAACAGTGTCCAGAATATCTTGCTGTCAATTTTGTCAAGGTTGGGAACCAAAGCAATCATAGTACTAGGGGGAGAGAGCACAACTTTGTAGTACCCACAGTCAGTGGCCAGGCGTCAAACACCTTTTATTGTACAGCAATAAAGGAATGGAACAGACTGCCCGCACATGTCAAAGCCAGTCATAGCATGAACCAGTTCAAGAAGACTGCCAAAAGGTGTCTGATGAATGTAGCTACAGAAAGGGAGGGGAATGATTTTCTATTTTTTAGCTAAAATACGTGTAAATTTTACCTTATCCCTAGTAATGACCCTCGTATTGTAGATAGTCTTAATGACCCTCGTGTAGTAGATAGTCTTTTTAGTATGATAATAAGATGTTATCTTCATTGTAGAATAATAAGAAAATATTATAACCTTTATAGTATAATAATAAGGTAAAAGGACCCCAATGGAAATAAGTCACTCTGTCTGACTTTTTTGGGTTATCCTAGGTTCTCTGCACATATGCTGATGTGTATGATAATTCTATGTAACTGTATTTGTGTATACCTGAATAATTACTTACTTACTTACTTACTTACTTACTTAATCCGAGCGATTTCCAAAAAAAAATCGAAAATTATGGAAATTGAGTTATTCATACAGAAAAATAGCTTAACTCTTTGGCAACACAATGGTACCAGAATCAATGTTCTACGACGCGTTTCTGCAAGAAATTATAGGTCATTTATATCAGGTTATGGTGACGGCGATGTTTTGGGTTAGCGGTGTCTTCTCACAGCCATATATTTTTTGGATATTTTCCTTGTTGTTGTATAGCTTTTTCTTGTATTATTCATTTCTATATAATAAACTGACTATTTGTCATCATAAAAAAGAAGGTGGAGGTTATCTAGAGTAGAGTGCCAGATAATCAGGCACATCTGGGGAACGCTCGGCAGCACTCCCCTCAGAGAGTGCCAGGAGAAATCACTTCATTAATTACGCTTATGTCAGCCTTATATATCAACTCTTACGGTTTATCTATCATAATTGATCAATATGATATAATAAACACTATAAATAACATACAAACATGTTATATTCTCTAAGACTGAATAATATAAACCATAATATGGCGAGAATCCTCTGTAATATTCGATATAAATTGTTACCCCTCAATTTCTTGTACTTATGACTTTGATCATCAATGATAAGAATAGAAAACGGAGTGAGTGTTGAGAGGATATTTAACTGCACTAGAACATCAGTTTACTAAGAAATTACTCCCAAACATACGAGATTTTTCGCGATTTTTTTTTTTTTTCGAGACGGGGGGCCAGCCGGCGTCCCGGCCAAATATATCGGAATGTAATTATTAACTTATTTCTGCTTTTTTCGCTTTATTACTTAATTAAATGGAGGAATAATATCACAGCAAACTAATTATTATTAGGTTTTATTTTTTTTTTATATTTTATTTTAAAAACTTCATGCTACAGTAATTTTTGGTACTTATATAAAAAAGATGATCAAGGACAACTCAGTAAAACTAATATTTAACACAAAACAATCCATGCAACATCTGACAGTTACTATATACAAATTTTTTATACATTTCACATCAAGATGGAATAAAAGTTATAATAACCAAGGCACTAAAGGCTATTAATTAAACTCCTAAAATTACACTCAACACAATAATGCTCCAAGCTTAATGACACAATCACCCATAAACTACCACTCACAACAAATAAACCAGGACCTACAATATGCCTTATTAAGTACTGTGCTGCAACACAGGTGTCCCATCATCCCCCCCCACTCACACACACCACATTGAAAACTACCCTATCACCACCTGAAATAATATGACATTAATTTTCCTCATTTAGGATTATTTATGACACATGTCACTTGAGGGAAGCATTATTAACAAACATGAATGTACAAGGATACCAAAATTACAAATACCTTAAATAAGAACAATAATAATAGGTAATTACTACCAAAACAGAGTTACAATAAAACAAAAATAATCAGTTGCTTCAAGGAAATAGTGAAAGGGAAAAACCCTCTCAAGAAAATTCAAATTCAATTGCAATACCAGTGTATGTGGAACATAATACACTACATAAGAAATATACATGTTTATATAATTTATAGTTATACATTAATACATGTTATATATTAATCTGCTCCTTACACCTTCCCCCATCAAGGGAACTAAGCAAAAACTTATCTTGCCAACCTCTCATAGGGTCACACACTGTACCTCCAATCACACCCAACCACATCACTGCATTCCCAAGGAGGTGAAGCCCGTTTTGAAATCCCACTCGTAACCCCCCCCCTCCCTTTACCAATCCCACTCACACGGCGTTAAAGCCCTTATACGCCAATAAAATTCCCTATTGTTAGTCCTCTATAAACCTCATGAAAAAATACTTCTTCCCACCTTTTCCCCAAAAATGTCTCTGTTGCGCACCAAGTTCGATTAATAAAACGTCGCCGCCTAAAGGCCTTCTCAGAACCATTCCCTTCCCCCTCATTCCATAAACCATATATGTAGTCCTCGATGACATATGGCTAAACCTCTTACCACCAACTCTCCTTCCACAGCAATCATATTTCAAGACCTCAACGCTCGCAATACCGCCAACACCTTGGCCCCCACCCCCACCCTCACCACTACCTTACGATCCATACCCTGATGGCACTCCACCCTTCACAAAAAATTGACGACATGATACGCAGTCTCTTCCCCACTTGCATCTGCCACACCCCCCTGGCCTCAATAACCCTCCTGTCTGGAGATCGCTCCCGTTGGCAAAATCCATCGGGAAACGCTTACATAACCTCACGCGCCCTAGGGTTGTCTCCTTAATTTACTAAACCTTCGCCATATTACATCCCATAGCATACAGGGGGTAGATCCCTTAAACCGGCGCAATACATGTCTCTCTAAACAATTTACACAAAGTTCCCACCTTTTACTTTTCCTGGTTCCCTGGCTATCCATTAAGGCGCGTAACACTGTCTCGCTTCCTTCATTTCCGCCCCTCTCCATAACCATTTCCTCAGGTGAAGCATGGACCTTATCTAGCTGACCCTCCTCCATCCACCTGCCACTCATCACTGCCCTCTTAATAAACACCACATTTCACGCGATTGCTCAAGTCCAACAAACCCAAACCTCACCTACATACCGGCAATGTCACTACCTCCCTTCGCAACCAGTTCACCCTGACCCACAAAAATTTGAAACACAATTCTAAGAATACTCTGTGATCGCCGTTCCTGTTAACGGCATCACAGCCGACGAAACAAACCAGACTTTACTTATATAGTTATACATTGATGACAATTCAACAATGCCTAAGGGTTAAATGGTGAGGTCGCCAGCATTCCCAACAATCGCTGCACCTGTTCCACCATCTTATTCGAATTGCTAACCCTTGCAGCACTCAGGTCAGCCGCATACATGACACCGCAGATTTTCAGACTCCGGGCCTCCCGCTGCCCACAAACATCACATCCCCACGCTAATCTCTTGTACACTCTCCCAGCCCATGATCATCTGAACTTTTCAGATTTACCTTCATCCAGTAGCTCTCCCAAACCATAAGAGTGCTTACAATTCCCCCAAAAGTCCTCCTAACCGTGTTCTCTACTTGCCAAAAATAGTGGTATCATCAATAATAAGCCCACCAAACCAGGCCACGGCTTCAGCTCACCATCCCTCCCCCGGCTTAGGGACTATCCTCCACCATACTATTAAGGGATTCCTGAACCAATTGGCAAACAATATTTTTGAAGAAGGACATCCCTGCCGAAGACCCGCTCCATGTTGACACCCCCCCCCCCCCACACACCCATTGATTTGGTAGACAGCAACATCCCACAGGGAAGTACTAACGTCTGCCACGATGATTGTGTGAAACAAAAAACCTGTAACTGTTTTGATGATGGTGGATGCTGGTTTCATTTTTCTGTTCTCAATAATCACGCTAAGATAAACAGGGATATCTTGCTACTCCTACTTACACTTTGGTCCACCTCACAGACACGCACATGCAATATATATATATACTACATCTAGGTTTTTCTCTTTTTCTAAATGCTCTTGTTCTTTTATTTCTTCTATTGTCCCCATGGGGAAGTGGAAAGAATCTTCCTCCTAAAAGCCATGCGTGTCGTATGCGGCGAGTAAAATGCCGGGAGCAATGGGGCTAGTTAACTCCCTTCTCCTGTATACAATTACTAAAAAAGAGAGAAGAAAAAACTTTATAAAAATGGGTGGCTTAAATGTGCGTGGATGTAGTGCGGATGCAAGAAACAGATGATTGCTGATGTATGATGAAAAGAATTTGGATGTCCTGGCCCTATGCGAAACACAAAGCTGAAGGGGGTAGGAGAGTTTCAGTGGGGGGAAATAAATGGGATTAAATCTGGAGTATCTGAGAGTGTTTGAGCAAAGGAAAGGGGTAGCAGTAATGTTAAATGATCAGTTATGGAAGGAGAAAAGAGTAATTATGAATGTGTAAATTCAAGAATTATGTGGATTTAAAGTTAAAGGTTTTGATGCGAGAAGTGGGTCATAAATAAAAGCGTGTAGGCACCTGGAGAAGAGAGGACATGCAGAGGTGAGATGAGAGATTATTGGGGGATGTTAAGTGAATGTATAGGAGCCTTTGAACCATTTGAGAGAGTAAATGGTGGTAGGGGAATTGGAATGCTAAAGTAGGAGAAACTTTTAGAGAGGGTGTGTGGTAGGTAAGTTTGGGGTCCCGGGTGCCAGGTGTAAATGATATGGGAGCCCTATGATTGAACTTTGTATAGGATAAGGGTTTAGTTATAGGTAATAATATTTTAAGAAAAAGAGGAATAAAATAAGTATCACGCCCCATATAATGATGTAAGTGCGAATGGACAGTAGTTTGTTGGATTATGTATTGGGTAGATAAAAGACCTGTGACTAGGACTTCAGGAGTACATGGTTTATAGAGGCGGCACAGATATATCAGATCATTTTCTAGTTGTAGCTACACTGAGAGTAAAAGGTTAGATGGGATACAAGGAGAAATAGAAGCTTCAGGGAAGAGAGAGTTCTGAAGTTTTTTAAACTAAAAGAGGGGAGGCATGAAATTTTAGGGTAAGATATAAACAGCTATTGGAGGATAGCATGGAGCTAATGAGAGCATAGCAATGGGGTCAGAGGTATGGGGTAGGTTAAAAATGTAGTGTTAGAGTGTTCAGCAGAAGTTTGTGGTTAACAAGGAAAAGTTGGTGCAGGAGGAAGAGGAGCGATTGGTGGAATGTTGATGTAAAGAGAGTAGTAAGGGAGAAAAAGTTAGCATATGAGAAGTTTTTACAAGTAGAAGTGTGCAAGGAGGGAAGAGTTATGGAGAAAAAGACAGAAGTTAAGGGGAGTGGTGAAGCAATGTAAAAAGAGAGCAAATGAGAGAGTGGGTGAGATGTTATCAACAAATTTTGTTGAAAATAAGAAAAAGTTTTGGAGTGAGTTTAAACAAGTTAAAAAAACCCTAGAGAACAAATGGATTTGTCAGTTAAAAATAGGAGAGGAGAGTTATTAAATGGAGAGTTAGAGGTATTTGGGAAGATGGAAGGAATATTTTTTAGGGGAAATTTTTAAATGTTTATGAAGAAGGGAAGCTGTGATTTCGTTTTATAGGGCAAGGAGGAATAACATCTTGTAGGAGTGAGGAAGAGCCAGTTGTGAGTGTGGGGAAGTTGTGAGGCAGTAGGTAAAATGAAAGGGGGTAAGGCAGCCGGGATTGATGGGATTAAGATAGAAATGTTAAAAGCAGGTGGGGATATAGTTTTGGAGTGGTTGGTGCAATTATTTAATAAATTATGGAAGAGGGTAAGGTACCTAGGGTTGGCAGAGAGCATGCATAGTTCCCTTTTTATAAAGGCAAAGGGGGGTAAAAGAGGGGTGCAAAAATTATAGGGGGATAAGTCTGTTGAGTGTACCTGGTAAAGTGTATGGTTAGAGTTATAATTGAAAGAATTAAGAGTAAGACGGGAGAATAGGATAGCAGATGAAAAGGGGCTTTAGGAAAGGTAGGGGGTGTGTGGACCAGGTGTTTACAGTGAAACATATAAGTGAACAGTATTTAGATAAGGCTAAAGGGTCTTTGTGGCATTTATGGATTTGGAAAAAGCGTTATGACAGGGTGGTAGGGGGGCAATGTGGCAGATGTTGCAAGTGTATGGTTTGTAGGAGGTAGGTTACTGAAAGCAGTGAAGAGTTTTTACGAGGATAGTGAGGCTCAAGTTAGAGTAGTAGGAAGAAGGAAATTTTTTCCATTTAAAAGTAGGCCTTAGACAAGGATGTGTGATGTCACCGTGGTTGTTTAATATATTTATAGATGGGGTTGTAAGAGAAGTAAATGCGAGGGTCTTGGCAAGGGCGTGGAGTTAAAAGATAAAGAATCACACACAAAGTGGGAGTTGTCACAGCTGCTCTTTGCTGATGACACTGTGCTTTTGGGGAGATTCTGAAGAGAAGTTGCAGAGATTGGTGGATGAATTTGGTAGGGTGTGCAAAAAGAAGAAAATTAAAGGTGAAAAATACAGGAAAGAGTAAGGTTTGAGGATAACAAAAAGATTAGGTGATGAAAGATTGAATATCAGATTGGAGGGAGAGAGTATGGAGGAGGTGAACGTATTTAGATATTTGGGGGTGGACGTGTCAGCGGATGGGTCTATGAAAGATGAGGTGAATCATAGAATTGATGGGGGAAAAAGAGTGAGTGGTGCAAATTAGGAGTTGTGGAGACAAAGAACTTTGTCCTTGGAGGCAAAGGGGGGGAAATTTTATGAGAGTATTGTTTTACCAACGCTCTTATATGGGTGTGAAGCGTGGGTGATGAAGTTGCGCGAGGAGAAGGTGGAGGCAGTGGAGATGTCATGTTGGGGCAATGTGTGGTGTTTAATATAATGCAGAGGGAATTCGTATAGTTTGGAAGTTAGGAGGAGGTGCGGGATCACCCAAAATGTTGTCCCGAGGGCTGAGGAAGGGTTGTTGAGGTGGTTCGGACATGTAGAAGGGGAATGGAGCGAAACAGAATGACTTCAAGAGTGTATCAGTCTGTAGTGGAAGGAAGGCAGGGTAGGGGTCGGCCTAGGAAGGGTTGGAGGGAGGGGGTAAAGGGGTTTTGTGTGCGAGGGGCTTGGACTTCCAAGCAGGCATGCGTGAGCGTGTTTGATAGGAGTGAATGGAGACAAATGGTTTTTAATACTTGACGTGCTGTTGGAGTGTGAGCAAAGTAACATTTATGAAGGGATTCAGGGAAACCGGCAGGCCGGGGCTTGAGTCCTGGAGATGGGAAGTACAGTGCCTTTCACTCTGAAGGAGGGGTGTTAATGTTGCAGTTTAAAAACGTAGTGTAAAGCACCCTTCTGGCAAGGACAGTGATGGAGTGAATGATGGGGGAAAGTTTTTCTTTTTCGGGCCACCCTGCCTTGGTGGGAATCGGCCGGTGTGATAATAAAAAAAAAAAAAAAAAAAAACTTCGCATTTTAGTACAGCGTATCCACCACCCCACTATTTCTTCGCCAAACCCCTGTGTAGGAGAATATCCCCCAAAGCCTTTTTTTACCCTATCATAAGCCCCCTTTCCAATCCAACGCCACCAACGCTCCCTTTCCCCTTTTCC
>NW_026505435.1:0-50606 GCF_026875155.1 Cherax quadricarinatus
TGATTATTAGTTTTACTTCCCATTTCTTCTTCTCGTTCTTGTTGCCTTCGTATTTTTGGAACTGTTGTTCCTCAAGGGACAGTTCCTCGGATCAAAACCCCGATTAGTTCCATTTTCAAGACGCTGTACGACCTTATGGGTTTAATACCTCTCTGTAAAGAGTAAAACCTCAGCGTTGTCTCGATGTACTTCGTCCAGTTCGTCTTCACATCATAGTGAGGCTCCCCGAGCTCCCTGTTTATTTTCCTATGTTTAACATTTTAAAGATTGAATAATTTTTCAACTGTTTGTATGTTTGCCAGTATGTTGTCTCCCATTCTGCTGTTATCACACCCTTCCTTTCCATTCCTTTTTATTAAGTGTGGCTTGCTGGCAGGTGCTGCTTACGTCACGGTACATATGGTGGATGTCTTATATGGGGTACTGAGAGAGTCTTTGTTAAGCTTCCTGAATGCCGTTCCGTAACATCATACAAAATCTTAAGGTTGGGTTAACAAAATAAGAGTTAGTGCATATAAAAAGTCAGTAAGTACGTTGGATTGCACGTGGCCGGCAGTAATAGCCTGGTTGGTCAGGCCCTGAATTACCACGAGGCCTGGTCGTGGACCGGGCCGCGGGGGCGTCGACCCGATGAACACCCAGGCAGACTCCGGATAGACTGTGATGGTGGATACAGTGTTCAAGGACCTCACGTACTGACATCTTTGTTATAAGATGAACTTCTCAAGATCCTCGCAGTTTAGCCGTAGCACAGCGTCGAGGATCTGTTGTTATTGTTCTTCTTACTCCAGAAACATGTTACACCTGTCTCATCTTTGACTCTTGTCTAGTTATACTGTCTTTGTTATACTGTCTTTGTTATACTGTCTTTGTTATACTGTCTCATGTTATACAGTCTCTTGTGATACTGTCTCTTGTTATACTGTCTCTTGTTATACAGTCTCTTGTTATACTGTCTCTTGTGATACTGTCTCTTGTGATACTGTCTCTTGTGATACTGTACTTGTTATAATGTCTCTTGTGATACTGTCTCTTGTTATACTGTCTCTTGTGATACTGTCTCTTGTGATACTGTCACTTGTTATACTGTCTCTTGTGATACTGTCTCTTGTGATACTGTCTCTTGTGATACTGTCACTTGTTATAATGTCTCTTGTGATACTGTCTCTTGTTATACTGTCACTTGTTATACTGTCTCTTGTTATACTGTCACTTGTTATAATGTCTCTTGTTATACTGTCTCTTGTTATACTGTCACTTGTTATACTGTCTCTTGTGATACTGTCACTTGTTATACTGTCTCTTGTTATACTGTCACTTGTTATAACTGTCTTTGTGATACTGTCACTTGTTATACTGTCTCTTGTGATACTGTCTCTTGTGATACTGTCTCTTGTGATACTGTCACTTGTTATAATGTCTCTTGTGATACTGTCTCTTGTTATACTGTCCCCTTGTTATACGTCTCTTGTTATACTGTCACTTGTTATAATGTCTCTTGTTATACGTTCTCTTGTTTACTGTCACTTGTTATACTGTCTTTGTGATTTCTGTCACTTGTTATCTGTCTCTTTTTTTACTGTCACTTGTTATACTGTCTCTTGTGATACTGTCACTTGTTTCTTACTTCTTTTGATACTGTCACTTGTTATACTGTCTCTTGTTTACTGTCTCTTGTGAAAAACTGTCACTTGTTATACTGTATCTTGTTTATACTGTCACTTGTTTACTGTCTCTTGTTATACTGCTTTGTTATACTGCTCTTGTGAACTGTCACTTGTTATACTGTCTCTTGTTATACTGTCTCTTGTTTACTGTCTCTTTGTGATACTGTCACTTGTTATACTGTCTCTTTTTATACTGTCTCTTTTGATACTGTTCTGGTGATAAATGTCACTTGTTATACTGTCCCCTTGTTATAAATGTCTCTTGTTATACTGTCTCTTGTGATACTGTCACTTGTTATACTGTCTCTTGTTATACTGTCACTTGTTATACTGTCTCTTGTTATACTGTCTCTTGTTATACTGTCTCTTGTGATACTGTCACTTGTTATACTGTCTCTTGTTATACTGTCTCTTGTGATACTGTCACTTGTTATACTGTCTCTTGTTATACTGTCACTTGTTATACTGTCTCTTGTGATACTGTCTCTTGTTATACTGTCTCTTGTGATACTGTCTCTTGTGATACTGTCACTTGTTATACTGTCTCTTGTTATACTGTCTCTTGTGATACTGTCACTTGTTATACTGTCTCTTGTGATACTGTCTCTTGTTATACAGTCTCTTTTATACTGTTTTCTTGTGATACTGTCTCTTGGTTATACTGTCTCTTGTGATACTGTCTCTTGTTATACAGTCTCTTGTGATTACTGTCTCTTGTTTATTCAGTCTCTTGTTATATGTCTTTTTGTGATACTGTCTCTTGTGATACTGTCACTTGTTATAAATGTCTCTTGTGTACTGTCACTTGTTATACTGTCTCTTGTTATACTGTCTCTTGTGATACTGTCACTTGTTATAATGTCTCTTGTTATACTGTCTCTTGTTATACTGTCTCTTGTTATACAGTCTCTTGTGATACTGTCTCTTGTTATACTGTCTCTTGTGATACTGTCACTTGTTATACTGTCTTTTGTGATACTGTCTCTTGTTATACAGTCTTTGTTATACTGTCTCTTGTGTACTGTCTCTTGTTATACTGTCTCTTGTGATACTGTTTTGTTATACCCGTCTCTTGTTATACTGTCTCTTGTGATACTGTCTCTTGTTATACTGTCTCTTGTTATACTGTCTCTTGTTATACAGTCTCTTGTTATACAGTCTCTTGTGATACTGTCTCTTGTTATACTGTCTCATGTTATACAGTCTCTTGTGATACTGTCTCTTGTTATACTGTCTCTTGTTATACTGTCTCTTGTGATACTGTCTCTTGTTATAATGTCTCTTCTTGTACTGACTCTTGTTATACAGTCTCTTGTTATATGTCTCTTGTGATACTGTCTCTTGTTATAAGTCTTTCTTGTACTGACTCTTGTTTACAGTCTCTTGTTTTTACTGTCTTTGTGATACTGTCTCTTGTTATAATGTCTCTTCTTGTACTGACTCTTGTTATACAGTCTCTTGTTATACTGTCACTTGTGATACTGTCTCTTGTTATAATGTCTCTTCTTGTACTGACTCTTGTTATACAGTCTCTTGTTATACTGTCTCTTGTGATACTGTCACTTGTTATAATGTCTCTTCTTGTACTGACTCTTGTTATACAGTCTCTTGTTATACTGTCTCTTGTGATACTGTCTCTTGTGATACTGTCTCTTGTTATACTATCTCTTGTTATACTGTCTCTTGTTATACTGTCTCTTTGTAAATGTCTCATGTTATTTCTATCTCTTGTTATACTGTCTCTTGTTATACTGTCTCTTGTTATACTGTCTCTTGTTATACTATCTCTTGTTATACTGTCTCTTGTTATACTGTCTCTTGTGATACTGTCCTTGTTATACATCCTTGTTATACTGTCTTTGTTATACTGTTCTTGTGATACTGTCTCTTGTTATACTATCTCTTGTTATACGGGCTCTTGTTATACTGTCTCTTGTTATACAGTCTCTTGTTTATACTTCCTCTTGTGTTTCTGTCTTTGTTATACTGTCTCTTGTTATACTGTCTCTTGTTATACTGTCTCTTGTTATACTGTCTCTTGTGATACTGTCTCTTGTGATACTGTTCTTGTTTATACTGTTCTTGTTATACTGTCTCTTGTTATACTGTCTTTTATGTACTGTCTCTTGTTATACTGTTTTTTGTTAAACTGTCTCTTGTTTATACTGTCTTTATGATACTGTCTCTTGTTATACTGTCTCTTGTTATACTGTCTCTTGTTATTCTGTCCTTTGTGTATACTGTCTCTTGTGATACTGTCTCTTGTTATACTGTCTCTTGTTTTACTGTCTCTTGTTATACTGTCTCTTGTTATACTGTCTCTTGTTATATGGTCTCTTGTTATACTGTCTCTTGTTATACTGTCTCTTGTGATACTGTTCCCTTTTGATACTGTCTCTTGTTATACTGTCTCTTGTTATACTGTCTCTTGTTTTTACTGTCTCTTGTTATACGTTTTCTTGTGATACTGTCTCTTGTTATACTGTCTCTTGTTATACTGTCTCTTGTTATACTGTCTTTGTTATACTATCTCTTGTTAACTGTCTCTTGTTATACTGTCTCTTGTTATACTGTCTCTTGTTATACTGTCTCTTGTTATACTGTCTTTGTTATACTGTCTCTTTTTATACTGTCTCTTGGTTATACTGTCTCTTGTTATACTGTCTCTTTGTTACTGTCTCTTGTGATACTGTCTCTTGTTATACTGTCTCTTGTTATTTCTGTTTTCTTGTTATACTGTCTCTTGTGATACAGTCTCTTATTATAATGTCTCTTGTTATACTGTCTCTTGTGATACTGTCTCTTGTGATACTGTCTCTTGTTATACTGTCTCTTGTGATTACTGTCTCTTGTGATACTGTCTCTTGTATTTTCTGTCTCTTGTGAACTGTCTCTTGTTATTTCTGTCTCTTGTGATACTGTCTCTTGTTTTTACTGTCTCTTGTGATACTGTCTCTTGTGATACTGTCTCTGTTATACTGTCTCTTGTTATTTCTGTCCCCTTGTTATACTGTCTCTTGTGATTCTTTTCTTGTGATACTGGGCTCTTGTGATACTGTCTCTTGTTATTACTGTCTCTTGTGTACTGTCTCTTGTGATACTGTCTTTGTTATACTGTCTCTTGTTATACTGTTCTTGTTATACTGTCCTTGTTATACTGTCTCTTGTTTTTACTGTCTCTTGTTATACTGTCTCTTGTTATTACAGTCTCTTGTTATACTGTTCTTGTTTACTGTCTCTTGTGATTCTGTCTCTTGTGATACTGTTTTTTGTGATACTGTCTTTTGTTTGCTGTCTCTTGTTTACTGTCTCTTGTTATATGTCTCTTGTTATAATGTCTCTTGTGTACTGTCTTTTTTATACTGTCTTTGTTATTAATGTCTCTTGTTATACTGTCTCTTGTTATAATGTCTTTGTTATACTGTCTCTTGTTATACGTCTCTAGTTATAATGTCTCTTGTTAACTGTCTCTTGTTATACTGTCCTTGTTATACTGTCTCTTGTTATAATGTCTCTTGTATACTGTTCTTTGTTTACTGTCTCTTGTTATACTGTCTCTTGTTTAAATGTCTCTTTTATACTGTATCTTGTGATTTGTCTCTTGTGATTACTGTCTCTTGTGAACTGTCTCTTGTGATACTGTCTCTTGTTTATACTGTCTTTGTTATAATGTCTCTTGTTATACTGTCTCTTGTGATTCTGTCTCTTGTGATACTGTCTTTTGTTATGCTGTCTCTTTTATACTGTCTCTTTTATATGTCTCTTGTGATACTGTCTCTTGTGATACTGTCTCTTGTGATACTGTCTCTTGTGATACTGTCTCTTGTTATACTGTCTCTTGTGTACTGTCTCTTGTATACTGTCTCTTGTTATTTTTCGTCTCTTGTGATTACTGTCTCTTGTTATACTCTTTTATTTCTGTCTTTTGTTATACTGTCTCTTGTTATACGTCTTTGTTATACAGTCTTTGTTATAACAAGAGCAGTTGGGCTTTGTTATACTGTCTCTTGTGATATGTCTCTTGTGATATGTCTTTGTTTACTGTCTTTGTGTACTGTCTCTTGTTATACAGTTCTTGTTATACTGTCTCTTGGGATATTGTCTCTTGTTATACTGTCTCTTGTTATACCCTTTTTTTTTTGATAAATGTCTCTTGTGATACTGTCTCTTGTTATACTGTCCTTGTGATACGTCTCTTGTGATACTGTTCTCTTTGATACTTCCTTTTTTATACGTCTCTTGTTATAAATGTCTCTTGTTATACTGTCTCTTGTGATACTGTCTCTTGTGATAATGTCCCCTTGTTATAGTGTCTCTTGTGATACTGTCCTCTTGTGATACTGTCCTTGTGATACTGTCTCTTGTTATACAGTCTCTTGTGATATGTCTCTTGTGATACTGTCTCTTGTTATACTGTCTCTTGTGATACTGTCTCTTGTGATACTGTTTTCTTGTGATACTGTCTCTTGTTATAGTGTCTCTTGTGATACTGTCTCTTGTTTATTTCTGCTCTTGTGATACTGTCTCTTGTGATACGTTCTTGTGATACTGTCTTTTTGTTATAAGTCTCTTGGGTTTTACTGTCTCTTTTTATCTGTCTCTTTTTATACTGTTCTTGTTATACAGTTCTTGTTATACTGTCTCTGGTGATATCGTTTGTTATTAGAGACCCAAATTTTTGTAGTGTTGGTTTTCAAAATTCAATTTTTCTCAAACGTGGTCGCTAAATATTTTGATAATGCTTTTTAAAACGTCTTTGCGCACTGGTGCCTAGTCAACTCATTTGTTTGCGGGCATGGTGCTAGTCAAACTCATTGTTGCGTCATGGTGCTAGTCCACCTATTTTTTTGGTCACTGGTGCCCAGAAACTATTTGTTTGCGTCATGGTGTTCAATCAGCCTCATTCCGAGGTTTCTTTATCCCTTTGAAACGTTTCTTCTAACCCACTGAATGCTCTTTATCTCCTTGTACGTTTTCTAATTCTCTTCTCTCTCTCACCGGAAATATGTTCAATGACAATTCGCTGTATGGAAATATTGGAATGTATCTGTTATTTAGAAAATTGGTCACAGCGGTGTCAACTGTCAACAGTAATCAGGGACAATACTCTCTGAGGGTCACAATGATTTTATGTACAGTATTGAGCAACGAGACTGTAGGTACAATTGAACAATATTGAAGAACAAGAATGGGTCACAATGAATCAGTATTGAAACAGGACTGTGGGTAACAAATGACAGTATTGAAGAAAACGAAAAACTGTGTGGGTAACAACATGAGCTGTATTGAACTAGACTGTGGGGGTTTTTCACATTATGAACAGTATTGAAAGAACAAGTGTTGTCCTTCTGAGCCGGAAAATAAAAAGTGAATCTGAGGAGAGAGTTTAAACACTGCTGCCTTATCATTAAATTACTGTTTATAGTCTACCTGTAGTTTGTAGTGAGATAATATACCCTCATAATATACCCGCAGTTTGTATTACCTGTAGCTTTAGTTTAATGTGATGGTGCAGAAAAAGAATTTTGGTTCATTATATTTGTTCATAATGCTTTTTGATAAGTATCACTCACGAGTACATGAGTTGTATCGGGCAGGATGATTTGTACTCTCCGATCGTCTATATGTTACTTACAAAGTGGTTTCTATACTGCATTCCTCTCTACTGGCCTTTGTGACGGATTTTCTTTCACAGGATTGATCTGGATTTCACAGCGCGTGTCTGTGGGCAGGTTGTTAAGACAAAGGATTAGTGGCATCTGCCGAATACTGTCTCGCGAGGACGCGTATCTGTGCACGGCATATTTTCCAACCAGGGTCTGTTATCTTAATTAAAATACAGTAAGAGGGACGTCCACAAAAAGCGAAACAATGGTTTCTAATTAAAATGACATAATCTACTTACATCAGCTGCACCACCCAGTGAGTTAATTTAGCTAAGCGCTGAACATCAGTGCATAAGTAAAAGAGTATTAGCAATTTTTTCAAATTATATTTCCAGGTGAACAACAACGTTCAGATAGCTGCGGTATAATGATTTATCATAATAATTATATAGTGAACTAAAAATAGCCTTGGCCTTTGATGTTTTAACTCTGAAAACACTATATATAAACCTGAAGTACAGGGATTGGAAAGTAATATGTACAAGTGTTACAGGAGACTGAAAACCGTCATTAAAAATTTCCCAGTAGATGATACTGATTAACTACGAAGGTATGTTGGCATATGTAGTGTTCTGGAGAGTTCTAATATACTTCAGTAAATGGGAGAACCTTGTGGGCATTTAAGACTTAACACGACCCTAAACTAACAACAAGTATAAAAAATGACTAGGGAATTTACTGGTTAAATCCTGTGTACCATGATATATAGTACCGCGCCGATGCCCCTCTTAAAGGCCCTATAAGAGCAGAAACGGTCAGGAAGCTGCTGTCATTTATCATGTAGTATAAGGACATCTCCAAATGCTGTCTAATTCTGGAAAACTCGACAAACAAATTCTCAGTGATTTCACCTAACAACACACACACACACACACACAATTGCAGGAGTTCCGGAGTGTGTACCTCGATCGAGACAGAAACACAGGACGAAGGAAATAGGACGATGAAAGAGAGAGTTCCAAAAACCGAAAGGGAAATGGGAGGAAATGAAAAAGGAGGACAGAATAAACCCCAGGATCAAATGAAGGTCAAGCACACCCCAGAAAACACCCCTGCAGATGGACTCCCAGCCACGTCACCCAAGGCACTGAACAATCGAACCAACTTATCACCACACCGATCTTGTTTCACCCCCGCACCACAGTTACACTATTAGAACAGAAGTTGAAGGTTGGTACACAAATTGCAGCATGGATTAACGAATAAACATGAGGAATGGAAGAAAGAATTCCATGAGGAAGTCCCAGGACATCATACCAGTTTACCAGAAACAAAACTCGGGAGAAATAACAGATGCAATCTTCCACAGGATACCAGATCATGAGGAAAGATTTAGAAGGGGAGGGGGGGAGGGTGGGTTGCTCTGCTCGTGATAAAACAGATGGAATTCGTGGGAAAATGGAGCAATAGATGCAGACGGGAGAAAGAGATAATAGCAGGTACACTTCAGACTGGGAAACACAGTGGTCATTGCAGTGATGTAGAATACCCACACAGAATGCAGGAGGCCAAGAGAGCTATAGATATTGAAGGAGCAACAGAGCAAGGTGGCCTACACGGCTGACGGTGGCATGAACGCAGCTCTTTTCAGCAAGAGCAGAGTTGCTGGTTATGGGGATTGTTCAATCGCCAGCAGGGGACGAACTGCGAGCGTTCTAAAAACCTGGAGCAACATGGAGGTTCCTCCGAAGCATGGAGAGCAGGATGTGGATGTGCGGTGAGGGAGATGTAAAGGACCGTCGCATTGCATAGACCTCAACAAACGAAGATTATAATGTGCATATATAAGAGGTGAAAGAGACAGAGCTGGTGATGAACCAGCTAACCGATTCGCGTATCTCCAGTGGTGTGTGTATCTCCATCCATCAAATTACATGTGGGTGTCTACCGATGACCGACCTGTATGACAGGAGATGCGAGAATAAGTACTGTCGACCTACCAGCTTACCCGTCGGACGCATGCAAGAACGCCACCCTCCCCGCTCAGAGATCGCACTGGTCGCACTGTCTACTCTTGCTACGTACTTTCTCCGCTCCTGCAACGCTGGACGAGCTACTACGGAGTTCGCAATGGGAAAAGCCCTGACTCATAAAGGAGGGGATACATAGGGTTGAAGAACTTCCTTGAGGGAGGTCAGTGGGCAGAGAACTGGAAGGAAGCAGTAAAATGAAAATTGATGGAATATTTTACAACAAAATGCAAGGAAGCAGTGGAAATGTTTATTCCCAAGAGCAACAGTAACACGGGAAAGGGCCAGAACGAGCCCCCGGTTTACCCCACAGTGTAAGGAGGCAAAAACAAAGTGCAAAAGAGAATGGAAAAAGTACAGAAGGCAGAGAACACGCGAAAACAGGGGGTCGTCGCAGAGCCCGGAATGCGTATGCACAGGTAAGGAGGGAGGCCCAGCGACGTATGAAAATGACATGCATCGAGAATCAAAAACTGACCCGAAATGTTGTATAGCACATCAGGAGGAAGAAACAGTCAAAGACCAGGTGATCAATTAAGGACAGGAAGGTGGGAACTCACAAAAAAATGATCAGGAGGTATGTGAGGAGTGAACAGGAGATTTAAGGAAGTTTTTACAGTTTGAGACAGGAAGGGCTGTGGGAAGACAGCACAGAAGGGAACATCAAGAGGGAATTTACCAACAAGTGTTGGATGACATACGAACAAACTGAGGAGGAGGTGAAGAAGCTCTTAAGTGACCTTGACACCTCAAAGGGCGAGGGTCGGACCGGACAACACATCCTCCCATCAACAAAAAAAAAAAAAATGGTCCTTAGTGAAGGAGCAGAGATCTGGCGTGCCTATAACCACAATATTCAACACATCCCTTGAAACTGGCAACTACCTAGAAATGGAAGACAGCTAATGTAGTATCCCCCATATTTTAAGAAAGGAAACAGAAACGAGGTCTCTAAAAAACGACAGACCTGTTTCTCTGACATGTAATGTGTGCAAAGACATGGAGAAGATTATCAGAGGAAGTGTCGAACACCTGGAAAGGAAAAGATTAAAATGAAAACCACATGGTTCATGGAAGGCAAATCTGTATCACAAACCTCCTGGAGGTTTTTATGACAAGGTAACAGAAGTAAAGACACGAGAGAGAGGGGTGGGTAATTGGCGTTTTCCTAGACAGCATGAAGGCCTTTGACACAGTTTTTTTATCCCCCACTGAGATAGAGCAGAAGATGGAGAATCAGGCCTCATGTAAAAGGGAGGGCACTGCAATGGATAAGGTAATACCTTACAGGGAGGCAACAACGAGTCATGGTACGTTAAGAGGTATCACAGTGGCGCCTGTTACGAGCGTGGTTCACAGGAGTCAGTTATCTAGACAGATGCTATTTTTGATATAATGTGAACGACATGATGGAAGGACTAGACTCTGAAGTGTCCCTGTTCGGCCAGATGACGTGAAGTTGATGAGAAGAACTAAACGGGGGACGAAGGATAGGCCAAACCTGCAAAGAGGACCTGACAGGCTGGACATGGTGTTCCAGTAACAGGCCTTCTTTCTCGAAATTCAGTCCAGCCAACATGCAAAGTCATGAAGATGGGGAGGGCAAAGAAGACCACAGACAGAGTATAGGCTAGGTGGACAAAGAACAACAGACCTCACTCAGGGATAAAGACTCTTGGGGTGACCAATAACACCGAGCACATCACCGGAGGCCCACATTCAACCAAATAACTGCTGCAGCATACGGCGCCTGGCAAACCTAGAAAACGTTCCGATAACCTTAAAAAGGAATCGTTCAAGAACTGTACACGTGTATATTAGGCCCATACTTTAGTAAGCAGCACCAGACTTGAACCCACAATCCTGGTCAAGCACGTCAAGAAGGTTAGAGAAAGTACAAAAGGTTTGCAACAAGGCTATCCCAGAACTCAGGGGAATGTCGTAAGAGGAAGGTAAGGGAAAATCGGATTGGACGACACAACTTGAGGACAGAAGGGTCAGGGGAGACATGATAACGACATACAATATACTGCGGGGAATAGACAAGTGGACAGAGATAGGATGTTCCAGAAGAGGGGACACAGGACGTTAGGAAGTATTTCTTCAGTTCATAGAGTTGTCAGGAAGTGGAATAACCTAGCAAAGTGAGTAGTGGGAGGCAGAACCAACATAGTTTTAAGAAGAGGTATGACAAAGCTCAGGAAGCAGAGAGAGAGAGGACCCAGTAGCGATCATTGAATAGGCGGTGCCATGAGCTGAGCCTCGACCCCTGCAACCACAATTTCATGTGAGTACAATTAGGTGAGTACACACACACCACTCACACAAACATACTCCACACATACACCCTGCCTTGGTGGGAATCGGCCAGTGTGATATAATAAAAATAATATATATATATATATATATATATATATATAATATATATCTATTTAGTATATTTATAATATATAATGTAGATTGGTAAAACACTGCGTACCTTGTTCCATGGTTCGTAGGTTCGAGTCTTCCTATCATCAGAGATCGTGTTTGTGTATATAACGCTGCTCTGCGAAATTCCATGCATTGTTAATATCTCTAGTAAGGCTGATGCATGCAGGGATGAATGACAAGCTGTAAGCCTTCTCTCTGATAGATATAATATTATATATATATATAAATATATATATATATATAATATATAATATATATATTATAAAATATTATTTTTATATTATCCACACTGGCGATTCCTACCAAGGCAGGGGACCCGAAAAAGAAAAACTTTCAATCAACCATCATTCACACTCATCACTGTCTATTGCCATAATGTGCTTACACTACAGATTATAAACTGCACATTAACAACCCCTCTTCATAGTGCAGGCACTGAACTTCCTATCTCCAGGACCAAGTCCGCCTGCCTGGTTTCCCTGAACCCCTTCATAATGTTACTTTGCTCACACTCCAACACACGTCAAGGGTAAAAATTTTTTTTAAAAACCATTCGTCCTCCATTTCACTACTATCAAACACGCCCCACGCACGCCTGCTGTGCGAGTCCAAGCCCCTTCGCACACAAAACCACTCGGGGGGGGGGGGCTTTGTGGTGGGGGGGGTGGGGGGGGGGGGGGGGTGTCTTTTTCTATTTTTTAATATAAAAACCCCCTCCCTCCAACCTTTCCATAGGGCCGACGCGCCTACCCCGCCTTCCTTCCACTACAGACCTGATACACTCTTGAATCTTCTGTTTCGCTCCATTCGCTCTAATGTCCTACCACCACAACAACCCTTCCTCAGCAGAGGGCGGAGTGGGGTGGGGGGGGGGGGGAGCAGGGGGGGGGGGGGGACGAGTTTTGGTAATCCCGACCTCCTCCTAACTTCAAACCTACGAATCTCTGCATTATATTCACACGAAACACATTGCCCTCAGACATGACATCTCCACCTGCCTCCAGCCTTCTCTCGCTTGCAACATTCATCCACCCATGCTTCACACCCATAAAGAGTGTTGGTAAAACTATACTCTCCTACATTTCCCCTCTTTGCCTCCCAAGGACAAAGTTCTTTTGTCTCCACAGACTCCTAAGTGCACCACTTCACCCTTTTCCCCTCATCAATTCTATGATTCACCTCATCCTTCATAGACCCATCCGCTGACCACGTCCACTTCCAAATATCTGATACCATTCACCTCCACCATACTCTCTCCCTCCAATCTGATATCCCAACTTCCCACCTAAAATTTTTGTTATCCTCATAACCTTACCTTTCCCTGTAATTTTTTTTTCACTTTTAATTTTCTTCTTTTGCACACCCTAACCAAATTTCACCCACCAATCTCTGCAACTTCTTCTTCAGAATCTCCAGAGCACAGTGTCATCAGCAAGAGAGCAACTGGACAACTCCCACTTTATGTGTGATTCTTTACTTTTAACTCCACGCCTCTTGTCAAGACCCTCGCATTACTTCTCTTACAACCCCATCTATAAATATATTAAACAACCACGGTGACATCACATACCATGTCTAAGGCCTACTTTTTCTGGAAATAATTTCCCCTCTTTCCTACATCCTCTAACTTGAGCCTCACTATCCTCGTAAAAAACTCTTCAACTGCTTTTCAGTAACCTACCTCCTACACCATACAACACTGCAACACAATCTGGGCCCAACTTCCCCTTACCACCCAGTTCAAACGCTTTCCTAATCCATATAAATGCCACAAAGACCTCTTTAGCCTTATCTAAATACGTTTCACTTATATGTTTTCACTGTAAACACCTGGTCCACAAACACCCCCTACCTTTCCTAAAGCCTCCTTGTTTCATCTGCTATCCTATTCTCAGTCTTACTTTTAATTCTTTTCAATAATAAACTCTACTACCATACACTTTTACCAGGTATACTCAACGACTTATCCCCAATAATTTTGGCACTCTCTTTTGTCCCCTTTGCCTTTATACAAAGGAACTATGCATGCTCTCTGCCAATGCCAGGTACCTTACCCTCTTCCATACATTTAATAAATTATTGCACCAACACTCCAAACTATATACCCCACCTGCTTTTATTTAACATTTCTATCTTTATCCCATCAATCCCAGCTGCCTTACCACCCCTTTCATTTACCCACTGCCTCACGAACTCCCCCCACACTCACACGGCTCTCCTCACTCCGACATGATGTTATTTCTCCTTGCCCTATACACGAAATCACCAGCTTCCCTATCTTCACAACATTTAACAATTCCTCAAAATATTCCCTCCATCTTCCCAATACCTCAAACTCTCCATTTAAAAGACTCTCCTCTCCTATTTTTTAACTGACAAATCCATTTGTTCGCTCTAGCTTCCTTACTCGTTATCTCACTCCAAACTTTAATATATATATATATATATACTATATATATATATTATATATATAAAAATATATATAATATATATATATATATATATATATATATATATACTATATATATAAAATAAAGGAGGAACCACCTCTAGAACTGTCCCTTGGGACCCTCATCCTGAGAGAAAAGAATAAACTTGCTTCAGGGAAAAACACAAGGTTCTCCTGAAGCTGTTTGAGAATTTCTCCTACCACCCCTATATTTAATTAAATATATTTTTATTTAAAGACAAAATACATGCCAAAACATTCACATATGATACAATAGAAAGTAAAAACAACATAGTAACTCATAGCTACCCTCTGAATACTTCTTCCAGTCTCCCCCTGCGGTGGGCCGGTCCCAGAAAGCAGTAGGCATTTCCTCTCTGGGATCACAACAAAGAGTCTCTGAAAGAGAGAAGCTGGTCGCCTGTTGGTCCTTGGTTTCTATGATGAGCTTTTCCACCCAGCACTTTGGGAACTTTAGAGCAACTTGCCCCAATAGCTCCAAGTAAAGCCGTGCTGAATAGGTAAAACTGATCAAATTATCAATAACCATTTTTTTCATTTATGTTAATGTAAAAATTAAAAATTAACTTGTACTAAAGAATCTTAAAAAAAACTTACCTAACCTTAATAACAAGCAGCAGTTTAATTTAGCCTAATTCAACAAATATATTTTTGGGTTAAGTTTACAATAATTGTATAATTAACAAACACAATGAAACATTTTTTTTTTTTTTCCGTTAGATTCAGAATGATTTTATTGTGCAAATTATGCATACCAATTTTCGTTTGCCTTATTCGGCAAGAAGAGCGTTGTTGTTTAAGTCAAAGTTGTCAAGTTTTTCCTATTCGGCATATATATATATATATATATATAAATAAGTATATATATATATATATATATATATATAATATATATAGAATTCTACGTATAAATAAGGAACTGTCATGAAAAACAGATGGATGGACTAGGGGCTTTCGAACTGCGGTATTCGTAATGAACGAGTACAACTCCTACGTCCTCGACTACCATTGGCTCTAATGGTAAGGAATATGAAATTACTGTATTACAATCCCTCAGAGGCACCAACTGTAACCTAGCTGAAGTCCTTCCCCCTGGCCCCAGGAGCTTTAAAAACACTTGATCTGTTCTTACCCTCCCTCAAGACCACATCACCTGTTTATACACATGACATTATAACAACGTATAAATGATTCATAATACATTTTTAATTCAGTTTACACAAATGCTAAATTAAACGGTATGTAGCTGATGGGACGAGTGGCCCTGCCATGTTGGCACTGCATGTGGTGGCAACGACTAGTGTTTGTGTATTGATAGTGTTCAGACACAGATGAGTGACACTGACACACTCGTCCTGTGTGGAAGGAAATGGCTTTTGCGAAAATACGTTACAGAAAGTCGAAGGTGTTTTTAAAATTTGAGGGATGGGAAGAGATTAGTGGTTTTGTGTGTGTGTTTGTGTGTGTGTGTGTGTGTGTGTGGTGGTGTGTGGTGTGTGTGTGTGTGTTAACGCACTATGTACCTTCATTACAAGAATCGCTCCCGCACATTTTAATATAATTGTTTTTTAATTATACTACTCTAAAATGTTTACTGTAATTCATCTCGAAAATATAATTTTCCCTTTTAAGACTATACTGTTTAATATCTGGCAACTCCTGCCGAAAACCATGGGTCGGGATTTGTCTATTATAGGCGCGTAGAGGCTACATAGTGTCCCAGCAGGTGCAGTGAAGGCAGCGACAGCTGTGCTAGTTGCCAGCTGTCAGACACTTGTCCCTAGACGACAGCCTTCTGTGTTGTTATGCACACTCGTACGTATTTTCTCTCTGTGGGTAAGCAGCCAAAGCCTCGAATCTTGGTCTCGAGAGAGAGAGAGAGAAGAGAGAGAGGTAAGAACTAAACACTAGTCAGTGCGCTATCATTATACTCTATCAAGCGCGAGAAGTCACATGTCTACGTGAAATCCACAAAATCTTCCTTCTCTTGAAGTGTCACTACTGTACTATCAGGCTACAACTTGGGTACAAGTACTCCACCCACCAACTGATGCAGACATTTACCGAGTTACGCTTTACCAGAGTAACTGTGGTCCATATGCTGAAATACAAAAAGATAATTGAATTCCGAGACAGCTCCCTCACAGACTATATAACAGCCATTTTGAAACATATTACTTAGCTATCGTAAATAACTCCCATAAACCACTTAAACTTGTCTACATTCAACTAACCTTACTAAAATACATGAGTATTATAAATAACTCATAATCACAATGATACTTACGTTGTAATGATTTTGTGAGTGCCCTGACTTCAATGTCTAATATAAATAACTCTTACAGTATGTTGGCATATACTTATTTTATAAATAGTTCATTTTCTCTGTAACTTTTGGGTCGTGTCCCAGGACGCTTTATCGTGCATCTGGAACCTTTTGACTAACCCCCAACCCCCCCCATTATGGCTTTGGGGATGGGGTGAATAATGAAGATATTAACCTGTTTAACCTCAAACTAACTGTTATGTTTCAACAAGGTTCCCAACTTCATGGTCAGTTTCAAGTATTCATTAAAAAACTGTTATGGCGGTTGCTTCCTTCCACCCTCCCCCTCAGACATGTAATGTTATTTCCTTAACTAACTTGAGCTAAACAAAAAAAAAATCTCATCTTTTTATATCAGTTTTCCCAGCAACGTTCTTCCAGGCGTCAGCTTCCTTAGCTCTGCGTGTATAGTCTATTGCTAATCACTTATTGCAAATCATGTATAGGTTTTTGAATGATTGCTAAAATGCCTGAAAGCTGATCTTTAGTTGCTAAGCGCATCATGTATATTACAAACGTTAATCTGTGTTTATGCTTCCGGAAATGCTACTTAGTACGAAACTTATGCCAATGGCTTGTTCTCGTAAAAGGACAGAAGTGCAACAACTTGTGACATTTTATGTGGGCAACGCTTCGCTCTCCAGGATCTTTGTCAAGCCAGAGAGCGAAACGATGCCACAATAAAAATGTCCACATTAGTTGCACTTGGTCCTTTTACTTACATACTGTCGGTAATTCTACTACCAACTTTATAACAAAGCTATCTCCTTGCCTGACGTTTGAATCTCCTGTCCCCACTTCTGTATTTGTCACCAGACTTCTTTATAAAACACTTTCTCAATATGTACTTTCCCCTCGATGCTGGGTCACCTTAGTGCGGTGTGTGGTCTGAGTTTGTCTGTCCTAAGGAACCCATATTTCTCCTTCCTTAATTACTTAGAGCAAATTTTCTCCATTTACTAACTTTTGCTCTTGGGATTATTTAAGGTGTCATCAATTTGTTTATTTTTCCTATTCTCCCTAGTAGTATTGCTGAGGTGGTCCACAACACCTGAAGGGGGTTTAGGCCATCTGGTGGGGTGCCCTGGGAAGTACATTCAGTGCTGGAGGCAGAAGAAATTCGGCAGGTCCACATGTAGACCCTGAAGTGCAAACCGCACGGTGAACAACTCTGTGTGCCCCTGCGGTAGCTCCTGTACACTAAGCAAATGCCGCTGTCATTTTGCAAAGGACGACCCCTGCCCTGGCAGGAAAGTAGTAATATTTAAGGAAAGTTGAACACTACTTGTTGCTTTTGGGCTTAGATCAGGGACAATTGGTGAATTCTGTTTTTGCCAGTCTACGAATTGTCCCCCTTTTCTTTATTTTCTTCTCTTTACCTATGTTCATTTTTCTTTCCAAATCACTTAGCATTCTTGGCTGTCGTGCACCAACCTCCTCTCCTGCTTACTTAGCGGGAAAAAAAAGTGATTTTTGATGGCGCCTGTACGCCCGTGGCTCAGAGCAGCGACGCCAGAGGTTGACTCTCCTGGCACCCAGTTAGTGTTTGCTGGCCCTCGTGTAAATTCCAAGTTCATTTTGGAAGACACTGTAGATAGCTATTATTATTGCAGTTGCATTGGAAAGGTTAAAGATTTACAGAATGGCCCAGGAAGAAAACCCAAATAAAATGGGGGTCAGGAAGAGTAAACAACTAAATTGAGGTCAAGAAAGAGACTCAGAATGAAATGAGTCTCCATGAGCAAGGTCAAGCTCCTGGAGAGCGAAACGTTCCGCAATACAATGTTCACATTAGTTGTCACTTGTTGTCCTTTTACCTAACTATATTGTTGGTATTCTACCAACATTAATACAACAGATTTCATATACAGCTTCAAGAATAGTATATAATATGGCCGGCGATACATTTGCTACAGCAAGTCAATGATAGGATAGATAACAAGACTTTCGACACAGTTAAGAATACTGCTGTACACTAAACGGTCCCTTTCAAGACACGAAATTGCCGAACTGGACAACGAAGAGCACTTCCACTGCCCATATATATCAATCATGCATCTGACCTAACTAGAACGCTTGGGAGCACATTAAGCTGCTTCCTGGAACAAGGCGAGAAAAATCACATAAATTTACAGCCGAAAACATCCTTGAGAGACTGGTCTTAAATGCTGACATTACCCTGTATGACAAGAAGAGACCTGGTAGTCGGTAATAAAATAATCCTCTAATAAAACCCATGAGCTCGTGCTTACACAAGAGAGAATTCTATGAGTGTCAGAGGTCCCGACTCTTCTTCACCGCCCTCATCCTTCTCCTCACATAAGCATAAATTTTACCAACAAACTCTGGTTATCTTCAAGAGGGAACTTCATCACGTCCTCCACACTCAGTTCCTGGTGGTCCAGGCTGTGACTCGTACGTTGGACTGCATGCGGCCAGCGGTATCAACACCCATGCTTGTGTTTGTTGTATACACACCATTGCACGATGGTAGCCAGTATCCAAAAAAAACTTGTCCTAACTTCTGTGAGAATTTGTTTGATGCAATAATTTGTTCTGCTGAATGGACTTAACATTAGCATTTTCTTCGAGTACCTTATCACATTCTCTTCCCCATTATAAAACGCCTGTGTCAAAGGAGGAAACGAAAAAGAATACGAAAGCACACAAAATCTTATAATAGTTATTGTTGCTAAATCTTCTGCAGCTCCACATAGAGAGAGCACTTTTCAATCTGCGTCACCTTTACACTGTCTTATGTTTGGTTATATAACCCCATTGGGGATATTTAATATATTAACAAACAATACCTCTTAAATCTACTAGGTGGTATATACAAAATAGTTTCGCCAGGAAAGTATTCTTTTCATAATGCGTCTATAAACATAACATGATGGCGGTCACATTCTCGTCTTGTATTAAAAAAATAAACAGTTTACCTTGAGTTTACCTGGAGAGAGTGTTCGGGGGTCAACGCCCCCGCGGCCCGGTCTGTGACCAGGCCTCCTGTAATTGAATACTTGACATATTTTTGTCTTTCCATGGATATGAAACTTTAACTTGAGGAACATTATTTCAGCAAAGACTACGCGAGACAATGAAACTAGATAAGATTGCTTAACCAAATACTAAAAAAAAAATCAATACCTGTATGTTTCTGAATATCTATTTAAAATCCCTGGCGACCAATATTTAAAATCGCCATATTTTTTACTTCACTAGGAAAATCATCGATGACCATATATACAAAACATAACATCCTTGGACATTTAACTTTTTTTTTATTATCAAACGAACTAATCTTGCAGATATTTCACTAATATCTGCCGGGGCCACACGAGACAAGTTTTCTGATACATGCAATTCCCACTTGTATGAGCACTCATACGTGTGTGTGTGTGTGTGTGTGTGTGTGCGCATACACACACCACAAATCAGCGAAGAGGCGGGCCAGGAGCTGTGAATCATACCCCTGCCAACCACAAATAGGTTTTGAGTACACACCACAACACACACACACACACACACACACACACACACTCACACACACACCTGAACAATAACAGTCGCAATCTTCCCACTGGAATATCACAAAAAAAATCCCCTGAGGAAAGATAGAATGAGCGAGGGTGAGAGGGGTAGCACTGCTCAATAAAAAAACCGATGGGGATTTGAGATCAGGAAGGCATGAAACAAGATGTAAAGAGATCCGAGGGATTACATAGTAGGTAAATTCAGTCTAGGAAACATAAGGTAGTCATTGCAGTGATGAAAAGCCCACCACAGAACTGCAGGAGGCCAAGAGAGGAATACGAAGAGAACAACTGAGCGATGGAAAGACCCCAATGGAAATAGGTCACTCTTTCTGGACTTTTTGGGGTTATCCTAGGTTCTTTACAAACATATGCTGCTAAGTATGATAATCTAATGTAACTGTATTTGTGTATGCATGAAAAACTGACTTTAGGTGGATCACAACGGCTGGAGGTTGACAAGAAAGAGCTCACTCAAGCAGATAAAGTTACGGGTTATGGGCGATTTCATCCACATGGAGATCGACTGGGAAAACCCTGGAGCCCCATGGGGGTCCCCGAAACATGAGGAGCCAGAGATGAAGGATGTGGTACTTGAAAACCTCATGCATCAACTGTCACGGACACTACCAAAGAGAGAGGGGGGCGAGGATGAATCCAGCAAGACTGGACCTTATGTTCACCCTGACAGTTCAGACATTGAGGACATCACATATGAGAGGAGCCCCCTTGGAGCTAGTGATCACGTGGTTTCTGTGTTCTGAATATATAGTAGAGCTATACGTGGGAGAGGGAAGCAGGAAGCGCCAGGACTAATGAAAGCCATAACTACAAGAAAGCTAACTACACAGCATGAGATTCCATGCAAGAGATTCAGTGGGACACATAGCAGCAATAGATAGGAAGTCTGTTAATGAAGTAGACGGAATATTTGACAATAAGCAAGTAGGCTGAGGAGAGGTTAGTACTCAAAGGTAACAGAAATAACGAAATACCAGGAGGATGAGTGTGAGAGTACCAAGAAAAGGAATGAGTTTATCAGTCAACAACCACCACAGCATCAGGAACGGGAAATCCTGTCACTAACCTACTGGAGTTCTATTACATAGTGACAGCAGTAATACCAGAGAGAGATGGGTTGTGGTTAATTGCGTTTTCTTGTACTGTAAAGAAAGGATTTGGTACACAGTTCCATACAAGAGAGATTAGTGTATAAACTGGAGTTCCAGGCAGGTATAAATAAAATGGAAGGCACTGCAAAAGATCAAGGAATCCCTGTCGGGAAGACAGCGAGTCATTTTTTACGGGACGAGGTGGACAGAGTGGGGGGCGCGCGGTAACGCGCGTGGGTTCCACAGGGGTGAGTTCAAGGACCGGTTGCTGTTTCAGGTAGATGTTACGACATGACGGAAGAATAGACTCAGAAGTATCCCTATTTGCTATGATGTGAATTGATGAGAAGAATTTCAATCGGACGAGGACCACAGAACTACAAAGGGATCTGACAGGCGCAGGCCTGGTCCTGATACAGGCTCCTGGAGTTTAAACCATCAATGCAAAGTCTAAGATTGGGTAGGGCAAAGAATACGCAGACGGAGTACAGTCTAGGGGCCAGAAACTACAAACCTCAAGAAAAGGATCTTGGGTGAGAATAACACCGGTCACAACTTCAGAGGCTCACATCACCGAATGATTGCTGCAGCATATGGGCGCCTGGGCAAAACCTAAGAATAGCATTCGATACCTTAAATTGAATCGTTCAGGACCCTGCACCATTTGGCACCCCACATCACCTACCAAGCACATAAGGAAATTAGAGAAAGTGCGAAGGTTGCAACAGAGACTAGTCACTGAGCTAAGGGGCATGTCCTACAGGAGGTAAGGAAATCAACCTGACGACACTGGAGGACAGAAGGATAGGGAAGATATGATAACAACGGACGATATACAAAACTAAGAGAATCGACAAGGTGGACAGACCAGGATGTTCCAAAAGGGACACAGTTTGAAAACTGCTGTATGAAGACTCATATGAATCACAGGATGTTGTGAAATATTCTTCAGTCACATAGTTTATCAGGAAGTGGAATATGTCTGAAAAGTGGATGTAGGGAGACAGGATCATACATAAGCTTTAAGAAGAGGTATGATAAAATCATGGAGCAAACAGAGTGATATAGTGACGACCATGGAAGAGGCGGGCCAGGAGTTGTTGACTCGACGCCTGAAACCACCAACAAGATGACTACAACTAGGCGAGTATATGCGCGCAGCGCGCGCACACACACACACACACACACACACACACTCACACACACAAACACACACCACACAACACACACCCACACACACACAACACACACACACACACATACAAACACACACACATGACAAGCACTGTCGAGCGAATTCAATGACATCAATACTCTTTGTTTCTTCTAAAAGTTGAACCAGGAAATTATTCACAAGCAGTTTTAAGAGAAAGTATTCTGCGGCAGAGTTTGAAGGGAACTTAGAGAGTTACTATGAAATATTGTAACAATCCAAAGTTTAAGCGGATAGTTGTCCATTATGTGGGAAAATACTAGTGTATTTACATCATACAGATAGTGTACATTAATGTGGGATAATACTGTGTAATACATCAAACAGCTAGTGATCATTATGTGGATAATACTGTGATTACGCATACGATAGTGTACACTATCTGGGAATAATACTGTGTATTACATCATAACAGATAGTTTAATATATGTGGTGATAATACTGTGAATTAAATCATACGGAAAGTGTCACACTATCTGGGATAATACTGTGAATTACTCATACAGTAGGTACACAATCTGGGATACATACTGTGTATTACATCATAACCGATAGTGTACACTATCTGATAATACAGTGTATTACATCATACAGATAGTGTACACTATCTGGGATAATACTGTGTATTACATCAACAGATAGTGTACACTATCTGGATAATACTGTGTATTACATCATACAGATATGTAAACTATTATGGGGATAAATACTGTTATTACATCCATACATAATATTGTACACTATCTGGGATAATACTGTGTATACATCCTACAGATAGTGGAAATTTTATGTGGGATAATACTGTGTATACATCATACGGATAGTGTACACTATCTGGGATATACTGAGTGTATTACATCATACAGATAGTGTACACTATCTGGGATAATACTGTGTAATACATTATACAGATAGTGTACACTATCTGGGATAATACTGTGTATTACATCATACAGAAGTGTACACAATCTGTGGATAATACTGTGTAATACATCATACAGAGAGTGTACCCTATCTGGGATAATAACAAGTGTAAATACATCATACAGAAAGTGTACACTATCTGGGATAATACTGTGTAATTACTCAATATACAGATAGTGTACACTATCTGGATAATACTGTGTATTCCATCATACAGATAGTGTACACTAAGTGGGGGATAATACTGTGTATTACATCATACAGATAGTGTATTATCTGTGGGATATACTGTGTTAATACACCATACAGATAGTGTAACACTATGTTGGATAATACTGTGATTACACATATACAGATAATACTGAGTAATTACATCCATACAGAATAGTGTACACTATGTGGGATAATACTGTTATTCCATCATAACAATAGTGTATTATATGTTGGATAAACTGTGTAATTACAACCATACAGATAGTGTACACTATGTGGGATAATACTGTGTATTACATCATACAGATAGTGTATTATATCTGTGGGATAAGATCTGTGGTATTACCTCATACAGATCTTGTACATATGTGGGATAATACTGTGTATTACATCATCCAGATATGTATAATGTGGGATAATACTGTGTATTAATCATACAGATAGTGTACACTATCTGGGATAATACTGTGTATAACATCATATAGATAGTGTACACTTTCTAGGATAATACTGTGTATTACATCATACAGATAGTGTACATTAGTGTGGAATAATACTGTGTATTACATCATACAGATAGTGTACACTATCTGGGATAATACTGTGTATAACATCATATAGATAGTGTACACTATCTGGGATAATACTGTGTATAAACATCTATAGATATGTATACACTTTCTAGGATAAATACATGTGAATTACTTCATACAGAAAGTGTACACTATCAGGGATAATACTGCGTATTACATCATACAGACAGTGTACACTATGTGGAATAATACTGTGTTACAACATACAGATAGTGTACACTTTCTGGGATAATACTGTGTATTACAACATACAGATAGTGTACACTATGTGGGATAATTCTGTGTGTTACAACATACTGATAGTGTACATTATATGGGAAAATTACTGTTAATACATCATACAGATAGAGTACACTTTCTGGGATAATAAATACATCATTCAGATATTGTAACAACTTCCTGGGATAATACCTTTGTATTACCTTCAAACAGAATAGTGCACACTTCGTGGCAAAATCTATGTATTAAACATGATAAAGATTGTTAAACTCTCTGGGATAATACTGTGTATTACATCATACATATAGTGTAACACCTATCTGGGATAAATACTGTGCATTACAATCATACAGAAGTGTTACACTATCTGGATAATACTGTGCATTACATCTACAGATAGTGTACACTATCTGGGATAATACTGTGTATTACATCATTATACAGATAGTGTACCCTATCTGGGATAATATTGTGGTAATCCAACATACAGATAGTGTACACTAACTGGTATTATATTGTGTTAT
The DNA here is from genome assembly GCF_026875155.1 of Cherax quadricarinatus. Taxonomy (NCBI): domain Eukaryota; kingdom Metazoa; phylum Arthropoda; class Malacostraca; order Decapoda; family Parastacidae; genus Cherax; species Cherax quadricarinatus. The sequence goes on from NW_026505435.1 coordinate 24,864, forward strand.
TACATCCATACAGAATTGAACACTATCTGGGATCATATTGTGTATTACATCATGCAGATAGTGTACACAATGTGGTATAATACTGTTTATTATACATCATACAGATAGTGTACACTATCTGGATAATACTGTGTATTACATCATACAGAATAGTGTACATGTCCTCAGTGGTTTAGGTGCCTATCGCACTTATGTGCCGTGAAAGTTTTTTTGTACACTCTCCAGGTCAGCAATGTCGCCCAGCCTTGAAGTGGCAGTTATTGTACAGCAGTATTCCAGCCTAGAGAGCACAAGCGATTTGAACAATGGTAATGTTTATAAACGCAAGAGTAAATAATACAGTTGTCAAGTACTGCAGTGTAAAACAATTACATAATTGGACGTCATTCATGAAATATATAGCATCGTCTTCGCATGCTAAAGACAAACATAAGAAGCATTTCTGTAACCACTTGTGTATTTTTACTGTGGAAGTGTTTTGCCAACCAGGGGCTCCTCAGTCTAGTACAGATAGAAATGGTTGAAAATATGGAGTTCGAGGTAATCAGTCCCGCAAGTTCCTCCTGATTTTTCCAACCATTCTCCTCTGTTTTAAAAACAATGAAGCCACTGTGTTGCGAAAACGTTTCCTCAGTAAAGATTCCCAAGTGTTGCACATGTGTCTAATGTATCAGCCTGCGGCTCCCCTTTTTTATTTACTCACACACACACACACACACACACACGGGGCCAGGAGCTAGGACTCGACCCCTGCAACCACAAATAGGTGAGTACACAACACCCCACACACACACACACACACACACACACACACACACGTGCTGCTCAACAAACGTTGTTTAAGACAACTTCTCAGTCTGTATAGAGCTGTGTAGATGTAAGTGATAAAGCTCTACACAGAGCGACACAAATACACGAAAACTTTCATTATGAAATGACTCGCGAAATCGTAATTACAACGATTACAAACAAACCAGGGTACAGGTGGGGTTAAAAACCCAGGGCAAGTTAGTCGTACAGCTCCAGACCGACACGTAAAGCATTTTTGACCAGATGGTTACAATAAGATTCATCCAACTAGGTATATTTATACACCATAGGGAGGTTAGCATGGCCACCACTGTGACCACAAATTCAAGTTTTAAACGGATGAATCTGCCGCCAGCCGTGGCCGTGACAAACTCTAACTCAAGTCCCTTAAAGCCGTCGTCATGACTCGCTTGCCATGGGTTCTACCTCCACCTGTACCGTGGTTTTATTAAGCTGCACTACGTTAATTTCCTCCCTTAATGTTTGAGAGTAAAATAGAGAGAAGAAAAAAGAAGGTAATCAAAAGATAGTGAATGAACGAAGGATGGTGAAAACAGAGCACAATACAAAATATTTGGGGAAAATCATAGTGAATATTCATAGTTTAGCGGAGAATAGTGAATAGTTCATGACCTAGATTGAGATGTCGTACTGCCCACAACAGTGCTAAAAAAGACACGATGCAGGAAAAAACATGTGTAGACCCTTTAAAACTCGACACGGGGACAAAGTCCTTCTAATAAATGTTTGCTCTGAAACTTGTGCCTTTTCTTTCAGTTCTTGACTTCATGAAAGTTCATAGACGTGTTAATGAACTGAGGGAGTAGTGACAGTGTCTGTTGAGCAGTGGTGAGGGAGTAGTGACAGTTTTCTGTTGAGCAGTGGTTTAGGGAGTAGTGACAGTGTCTGTTGAGCAGTGGTGAGGGAGTAGTGACAGTGTCTGTTGAGCATGGTGAGGAGTAGTGACAGTGTCGTTGAGCATGGTGGGGAGTAGTGACAAATGTCTGTTGAGCAGTGGTGAGGGAGTAGTGACAGTGTCTGTTGAGCAGTGGTGAGGGGGTAAATGACAGTGTCTGATGAGCAGTGGTGAGAGAGTATGACAGTGTCTGTTGAGCAGTGGTGAGGGAGTAGTGACAGCGTCTGTTAGCAGTGGTGAGGAAGTAGTGACAGTGTCTGTTTAGCAGTGGGAGGGAGTAGTGAAAGTGTCTGTTGAGCAGGTGGTGAGGGAGTAGTGCAGTGTCTGTTGAGCAGTGGTGAGGGAGTAGTGACAGTGTCTGTTAGCATGGTGAGGGAGTAGTGACAGTGTCTGTTGAGGGAGTGGTGAGGAGTATGACAGTGTCTGTTGAGCAGTGGTGAGGGAGTAGTGACAGTGTCTGTTGAGCAGTGGGGAGGGAGTAGTGACAGTGTCCGTTGAGCAGTGGGTGAGGGAGTAGTGACAGTGTCTGTTGAGCATGGGGGGGGAGTAGTGACAGTGTCTGTTGAGCATGGTGAGAGAGTAGTGACAGTTCTGTTTGACAGTGGGGAGGAGTAGTGACAGTGTCTGTTGAGCAGTGGTGAGGGAGTAGTGACAGTGTCGTTGAGCATTGGAGAGAGAGTAGTGACAGTGTCTGTTGAGCAGTGGGGAGGGGAGTAGTGACAGTGTCGTTTAGCATGTGTGAGGGGTAGTGACAGTATCCCGTTGAGGGAGTGGTGAGGGAGTAGTGACAGTGGGCTGTTGAGCAGTGGTGAGAGAGTAGTGACAGTGTCTGTTGAGCAGTGGGTGAGGGAGTAGTGACAGTGTCTGTTGACAGTATTGAGGGAGTAGTGACAGTGTCTGTTGAGGGAGTAGTGAGGGAGTATGACACTGTCGAACAGTAGTGAGAGAGTAGTGACACTGTGAACAGTGGTGAGTAGTGACAGTGTCTGTTGACAGTGGGGAGGGAGTAGTGAAAGTGTCTGTTGACAGTGGTGAGGGAGTAGTGACAGTGTCTGTTGAGCAGTGGTGAGGGAGTTTGTGACACTGCGAACAGTAGTGAGAGAGTAGTGACCCCTGTTGAACAGTGGTGAGGTAAATGACAGTGTTGAGCAGTGGTGAGGGAGTAGTGACAGTGTCTGTTGGACAGTGGTGAGGGAGTAGTGACAGTGTCTGTTGAGCAGTGGTGAGGGAGTAGTGACAGTGTCTGTTAGCAGTGGTGAGGGAGGGAAAAGGGGGGTCTGTTACAGTGGTAGGGAGTAGTGACAGTGTCTTTTAGCATGGGGGGGAGTATGAAATGTCTTTTGGGCGTGATGAGGGAGTAGTGACCTGTCGAACAGTAGGAGAGAGTATGGCATGTTAACAGGGTGGGGTATGACGGGTTCTTTTTGAGCATGGTGAGGAGTAGTGCAGTTCTGTTGAGCAGTGGTGGGGGAGAGTTACAGGTTGTTGAGCAGGGGGGGATAGTGACAGTTCTGTTGGGGCGGGGGGGGGAGTAGTGACGTGTCTGTTGACATGGGGGGGAATGTGACAGTTTTGTTGAGCAGTGGTGAAGAGTAGTGAAAGTTCTTTGAGCAGGGGTGGGGGAGTATGACGGTCTTTTGAGAAATGGTGGAGGTATGAAATGTTGTTAGCAGGGTGAGGGAAGACAGTGCTTTTGAGCAGTGGTGATATCGAAAGGGTTCTTAAAGGGATATCACGGGTTGAAAGTAGACACACTTGTAGATGGTAATTTTTGTCAACTGAGAGGGGAGGGGGACCACGTTTCCACCTGTTTACCCTGAGGTCTGCCGCGAGTAGGGCGGAAAAAGGATACGCCCAGTGTATGCCCAGCCACACCAAGCCAAAGGCCTACGGGGGGATCCGTGCAAAAGCACAGGAGGGATACAATTGCTATGTATATAATCAGGGAATACAGGGAAGAACTATGCTGAAGCCGGTCATTTTACGAAAGCGTCCCGACTACACTACTATCTATAGCTGAACAGGCGGGCATTGGGGCTTTTTATACAATAAAAAATTCATATATACTTAAAATAATGATGGTATCATAAGGATATTACAAGTGGTGTTAACAAAAATTCATTACAAAATAAAACAATTCATTATACAATATGGAGGGAAATTGATCGATCGACTGTATTCATGCCTCTACGGATTCTGAGGAAAATAATTATAACAAGAAGTGTTTAACAAAAGGCAATTCGGTAAAACCGCAAACTAGACGTTAATCCAAATCGGGGGGGAAGTGAACAAAATTTTGACAAACTGATCACTAATAAAAAACCACAATTGACAAATTCATTCATCTCGGACATCTAATTATACAGACTATGTACTTTTAAAAACCCAATTCGCGAGGGAAAGGGTTTTACTATGCAGAAGGGGTTATATCTTGGGAGGGTCGAATTCCTCTGAATGGCTAAAAAAAACCCTTGATTTAAAGATCTAAAGGAATATCTACAAAAGAACTGCGGTTTTCATTATTGTCGAGTACGCAAGGATAACGACATTAGGTTGAGATCTGACTGATATCTGGGGTAAAAAAAAGATCAGGGGGATTGCAAGGCTTCTCTTAGTCTGGGTAGCAATATCCTAAAACATCGCTTTACTAATTTCATAGATCTAAAGCGATCTTTTATTTCCCATACTAATTTCTCTAAACCTTATACTATTTCCAGGGGATTTTTCAATTACTCGATAAGGTCCGAAAACTTTTGATCAAGCTTTGGGGCATTGCAGTTTGTTTTTTTAAAATTTAAATCACTAACCTCGAACCTACTTTGTTTTAAGGCTTTGCGACTCTTGTAAATTTGCGTTGATTATGAAGTGTTTCACGGATTCTTCTAAAAAATTTTGAGCTAAGCGGGGTACAGTTGTCGAAATCATCGGGGTTGAAATTTTGGGTTTTCGGAGTAAATAAACAACTCAAGGGTAAACGCTTTCTAAAACCATACAATGCATAATGTGGAGTACACCTTGAAAGAAGCAGAATTTAGGGCACCGGGACATCGGTATAACTTCACCCAATTTTCACTTTTGGGGGTTGATAGGGCTCTCAGAACATCAAGTATTTTCTTATTTGTTCTTTGGGGCAAACCCTTTGTGCGGATGATGAGGAACATGGGGATTTAAGATCTTTATAAAGACACAAATTTTTAAGAATCCATTACGAATTAACCCCCCAAAACTGTTACTAAGGACTTTGGGGGTGGTATGCCGCAATAATGCGTTTTTTTTAAACGCTCTATACTGTCTCGCATCTTATCTGCAATAGGAACTAGCTCAAAAATTTTGGTGAAATGGTCTCCATAACACCAGATTTTGGGTTGCCTTGGGGGAACATTAAAATTAGTTAAAAAATCAAGGGCAACTTTTTCCCCACGGTTTCGCTAGGGGTTGGGTACATTTGGGTTTGGGGGTTAGGCCCATTGGACTTTTCCTTTATGCTGCATACAGACACTACTTTTCTTAACAACTTCGGAAATGCAGTTGCCATACTGGCCAAAAGTATTTCATTTGGCTTGTTTCACGGGAAAACGATCCTCCCCGGGGTGTGAAACACCTGTCTCATGAACTACTGTAGATTCGTTCACTGTGACTGTGGAAATTTACAAACCGGAAAAAAACTCTTCTGCTTGGAAAAACCCAAACCCGGGCGTTTTCGATACAGAATTCCTGACTCAACAAAGTCACAAGGGGTTGCGGGGGTTTTACAGAAAGAATGAGATCTTCCGGGAAAAAGGGAATCGAATCACCCCGACCAAGGGGATCTATTCTTTTGCAGTTTTGAATCCTCGACAGTAAATGGGGGGTCGCAGAAAACTACACTAACGTTCGCGATAAAGCTCTGCATACATTTTGACTTCCAGGTAAATGTTCAAAAGGGGGATTGAACTCTTGGTTACCCCCAAAACCAATTTGGCAAACCCTTTCCCCTAGGCTGTTTGTTCTGGAAAAAAGGGGTAACATTTCTTCCTTATGGGGGAATAACAAATCGGTGACCCCCCCCCGGTTGAAAAAATTAACCATAACACGAAATTTTGAAAAGGGAAAAACGAATACTATCTCAACTGCAAGCACAGGAGAAAAAAAATAAACCCGGGAACAATGCTGATATTCAATCTGAGCGCACCATGACACGAGGGGATCACTATAAAAAAATACACTTAAAACGTTAACATGTGAAAGTTACCGAGAAATAACCTTTACAATGCACTGATTACTGTCAACAGGATGGATCACCATCTGGAAAATACAACAAAAAACACTCTAGGAGAAAACTACTAACAGAGACTTTTCTGCAGACAGCATGTCACATCAACAAAGAGGCATTACTAGTTCAATTTCTTATTGCAAGGCATCCCCCGTGAGAAACATACCGAACTACGTCATTGCGGGGAAAGGGGTGCACTCAAGGGAGTTGAGTGTCCCCGGGCACTTGGGCAACGGAACACTATCCTGCAATTTAAGGGAAGGTGGGAAAACAGATGGGAGTGACAGAATTACTAGTGCCTGACCCCTCGGCACGTTAATAAGTAATTCACGGGTTATAGAACTTAATCTGAATTCACATTTCGCAGCACTTTTAAAAAATCTCGATAAACTGTGAAACAAACACTTGCTCAAGGGCTAGTTTGTTTTTCAGTCTAAAGGGGAAGTTGGTACTGTGGACTGATTCAATTGACTTTGACTGGAAGATCACTAAGTAAAATTCAAAAATGACTGGGACTCTTCTCAGTGAAAATACTGAAGGGGATAAGTCAAAAAAAAAGTGGAAAATGACCAAAAGTTAATGAAGAAAATCTTAATTCTGCATAAGTAATTTAAAAATTACAAATTACACAGAAGCAAAGAACTCCACAAAAAGAATTCAACTTAGCAAACATGAAAATCAAGAAGCTTGTATTTGCTCAAATCTAAAAATTTCTCAACTTTTAATTTAAAATTTAATAAATGCACAGTGAGTTTCTTATTTCAATGCAACAAGGAAATACACAATAAAAATTAAAATGGACTCAATAAAATTGGCAAAAATTGAAACAAACACACAAATTTACTGAAATAAAAAATTTAAAAAAACAGACAAATAAAATACATGCACGAACAGCAAAGAAAAAGCAAAAGTAAGAAACGTATTGCCAACACTGATAAAATTTTCTGCAAAAAAAACTTTAAAAAACAACAAAATTTGACAAGAAATTTTTGCAAAAAGATCTGTGTGCAATAATTAAAAATTTTAAACACAAGAAAAAAAATATATCAAGGAATGAACACTTTTAAAAAAATTTAAATCACTTAAAAAAACTTAAAAAGCAAAGAACAATTTACTTTAAAAGGGGAAATTAAAAATTTCACTAAGAGTGAATTTGTTCAATAAAAAAAAAAAAAAAATAGGTGCTAAAACCACAACAAAAGGAACAAACACTACAGTATGCAGAACACAAACATCAACAAAACTCATACTGAATTTTTTTGCAATGAAACTGATGTTTTAAAAAAATTTTTTAAAAAAGATTTCTTCTGGACTTTAAAATGGGACTATTTCGTGGAAAAAAGACAAAAAACACTGCTGAATAAAGGAAATTTAACACAAGAATGTTCAAAACAAGGGAAAAAAATAGAATTTTCCAAATGGGGAAAAAAAAAAAAAACAACAACACGGTTGTGATGCAAATAGGGTGAAAAAATTTTCTGATTAATTTCCCCCTGGAACTGAAAATTTAAAACAATTCTAACTGCTCATATGTTCACCCCAACAAAGGAAACCTAATACTTTCTTCAAGGTTTTTAAAAAAAAAACACACAAACCAGAATAAAAAAAAGCACAAAAATTTAAAACTGAATTAAGGAGATTTAAAAAAAATGAATGCAATCAGTACATGATAAACACTGGTTGATCAAGAGTCACTGGAAATTCCCCCTAAGGAAAAATTCACTGGGAACACAAAAAGAAATGGTCTCAACACCGAAATTCTCTAAAAAAAAAAATTTTAAGCTGTAACACTTGAAAAAAATGAATGATGGTTGTTTTTTCGTCTTTTGGGTGTCCCCCTGCACAGATTCGTGAATTGCCTTAAATGGCGAGAGACAACACATAGGGGGCTTTTAAAGATGGCGCGCCCCTCTCACTCTTGACCCCCTATGTGGTCCTTAAAATTGGGGCTACAAAACCAGCAATGCCCAAAACATGATGGGTAGCGAGTTTAATGGCCGACTGTATTGGGTTTTTTGGGTTTTCTGACGGGCGTCTGAACCGGGGAATGGTGCGACACACGTGATCGTGGTGGTGGGCTTATGGGTTGAACGTCGTAAGCCTCACGAGAAAACCCACACTGCCCCGAAGAAATTTAAAACCGCTGGCTTTTGAAAAACCCCCGAAATACACAACACCACAAGGTGACAAGAGCCCAGAATGCTTTGGGAATTTTAATCACAAACATGAACAGTCACGGGGTTTCCTAGTACTGGGTAAAACACCCGGGGGAGTTGCTGCTCTTTCTTAACCCCTTTAACGAATAGCTTGATAACTTCACACATGACACAGCAGGGGGTGGAAGCTGGCTTGGCAGGGGAAAAAATTTGGGTGGAGTAGGCTAGGCTGGACTGGACTGGTGTTCTGACTCCCCCACCCAGACTGGAAGCTGCTTTTTTTGCAAATCGGGGAACCCCTCGGGGTAAAGCAAAAAAAATAACCACAAATAAAGAACGACCATGAAAATGTAGAAATGGAGAGTAGTGGCTTATACTGGATGGGGTTTAACCTCGGTAGGCCTCTGGGAACACGAAATGGGCCCCTTTCTGGTCGACAATTTTATCTCCCGAAATCGCTGTAATCGTCAGAATTACAGGTCTCACCGCTGTCACCATTTATCGTAAGGTTCTTAAATGGAGATATCACAGGTTGAAAGTAGACACACTTGTAGGATGGTAGATATATTGTCAGACTGAGATGGGAGATGGAGCCACAGTTACCTAGCCTGTTTACGCCTAGACGGTCTGCCGCTGAGTGAGGCGGGTACAAAGGGATCACTGCCCATGTGTATGCCCATGACGTCACACCAAGCCAAAGGCCTACGAGGGATCTCGTGTCTAAAGCACATGGAGGATACTAATATGCTATGCTATATAATACAGGGAATACAGGGATCAGCAACTATGCTGACAGTGAGGGAGTAGTGACAGTGTCTGTTGAGCAGTGGTGAGGGAGTAGTGACAGTGTCTGTTGAGCAGTGGTGAGGGAGTAGTGACAGTGTCTGTTGAGCAGTGGTGAGGGAGTAGTGACAGTGTCTGTTGAGCAGTGGTGAGAGAGTAGTGAAAGTGTCTGTTGAGCAGTGGTGAGGGAGTAGTGAAAGTGTCTGTTGAGCAGTGTGAGGGAGTAGTGACAGTGTCTGTTGAGCAGTGGTGAGGGAGTAGTGAAAGTGTCTGTTGAGCAGTGGTTTAGGGAAAATAGCGACAGTGTCTGTTGAGCAGTGGTGAGGGAGTAGTGAAGGTGTCTGTTGAGCAGTGGTGAGGGAGTAGTGACGTGTCTGTTGAGCAGTGGTGAGGGAGTAGTGACAGTGTCTGTTGAGCAGTGGTGAGGGAGTAGTGGGCAGTGTCTGTTGAGCAGTGGTGAGGGAGTAGTGACAGTGTCTGTTGAGCAGTTTGGGGGGGAGTAGTTACAGTGTCTGTTGAGCAGTGGTGGGGGAGTAGTTAGTGTCTGTTGAGGTGTGGTGAGGGAGTATGACGAGTGTCTGTTGAGCAGTGGTGAGGGAGTAGTGAAAGTGTCTGTTGAGCAGTGGTGAGGGGAGTAGTGACAGTGTCTGTTGAGCAGTGGTTAGGGAAGTAGTGACAGTGTCTGTTGAGCGATGGTAGAGGGAGTAGTGACAGTGTCTGTTGAGCAGTGGTGAGGGAGTAGTGACAGTGTCTGTTGAGCAGTGGTGAGGGAGTAGTGAAAGTGTCTGTTGAGCAGTGGTGAGGGAGTAGTGAAAGTGTCTGTTGAGCAGTGGTTGAGGGAGTAGTGAAAGTGTCTGTGAGCAGTGGTGAGGGAGTAGTGACAGTGTCTGTTGAGCAGTGGTGAGGGATAGTAGGACAGTGTCTGTTGAGCAGTGTGAGGGAGTAGTGACAGTGTCTGTTAAGCAGTGGTGAGGGAGTAGTGACAGTGTCTGTTGAGCAGTGGTGAGGGAGTAGTGACACTGAACAGTGGTGAGGGAGTAGTGACACTGTTGAACAATGGTTGAGGAGTAGTGACACTGTTGAACAGTGGTGAGGGAGTAGTGACACTGTTGAACAATGGTGAGGGAGTAGATGACACTGTTGAACCAGTGGTGAGGGAGTAGTGACACTGTTGAACAATGGTGAGTGGAGTAGTGACAACTGTTGAACAGTGGTGAGGGAGTATGACACTGTTGAACAATGGTGAGGGAGTAGTGACACTGTTGAACAATGTGAGTGGAGTATGTGACACTGTTGAACAGTGGTGAGGGAGTAGTGACACTGTTGAACAATGGTGAGGGAGTAGTGACACTGTTGAACAATGGTGAGGGAGTAGTGACACTGTTGAACAGTGGTGAGGGAGTAGTGACACTGTTGAGCAGTGGTGAGGGAGTAGTGTACACTGTTTGAACAATGGTGAGGGAGTAGTGACACTGTTGAACAGTGGTGAGGGAGTAAGTGACACTGGTTGAACAATGGTGAGGGAGTAGTGACACTGTTGAACAGTGGTGAGGGAGTAGTGACACTGTTGAGCAGTGTGAGGGAGTAGTGACACTGTTGAGCAATGGTGAGGGAGTAGTGACACTGTTGAACAATGGTGAGGGAGTAGTGACACTGTTGAACAGTGGTGAGGGAGTAGTGACACTGTTGAGCAGTGGTGAGGGAGTAGTGACACTGTTGAGCAATGGTGAGGGAGTAGTGACACTGTTGAGCAGTGGTGAGGGGAGTAGTGACACTTAGTTAAGACACATGTGCAACATCTGGTTATCTTTATTGTAGACGTTTCGCCATCCAGTGGCTTTATCAATACAGATTCTTGGACATAATTAGAAAACAGAAGAACTATATACAAAAGATGAGGTAATCAGTCCCTCAGCCTTGGAGGTGTGTTACAACACCGTGGTTATAGAGATTCTGAAGCACAGGTAAGGAACTGGCGCTTATATAGGCGTCAGTGAAGAGAGACGTGTAGCAGACGAGGCATAGTCACTGGTAGGCGGGATTCCCCAGTGGAAGTAGGTCCTTCCCAAATTGATGGGCTAGTTGTAAAGTCGTGAAGAAGGTGATGTAGATGTCCTCTGAATCAAGATACCATGATGTTGCAGTGCCTGACAAGTTGTGCAAGATGAAAGTTAAGACACTGTGCAACATCTGGTTATCTTCATTGTAGACTTGACGCCTATATAAGTGCCAGTCTCCTTACTGTGCTTCAGAATCTCTACAACCACGGTGAACAGTGGAGGAGGGAGTTTACCTGGAGTTTACCTGGGGAGGGTTTCGGGGTCAACGCCCCCGCAGCCCGGTGTGAGAACCAGGCCTCATGGTGGATCAGAGGTCTGATCAACTAGACTGTTACTGCTGGCCGCACGCAAGCTGACGTACGAATCACAGCCCGTTGGTCAGGTACTGACTTTATATGCCTGTCCAGTGCCTTCTTGAAGACAGTCAGGGGTCTATGGTAATCCCCCTTATGTATGTTGGGAGCAATTGAACAGTCTGGGCCCCGGACACTTATTGTGTTGTCTCTCAGTGTACTCGTTGCGCCCCTGCTTTTCATCGGGGGATTGTTGCATCTCTTGCCGTGTGCAGGTTTGGTACCAATCCCTCTAGGACCTTGCAAGTGTATATTATCATGTATCTCTCTCTCCTGCGTTCAAGGAATACAGATCAAGGACCTTCAACCGTTCCCAGTAGTTTAGATGCCTTATCGCACTTGTGTGTGCGGTGAAAGTTCTTTGTACACTCTCCAGGTCTGCAATGTCGCCAGCCTTGAAGGGGGCCGTTAGTGTACAGCAGTATTCCGGCCTAGAGAGCACAAGCGATTTGAAGAGAATTATCCTGGGCTTGGCGTCCCTAGTTTTGAAGGTTCTCATTATCCATCCTATCATTTTCCTAGCGGATGAGGTAGATACATTGTTGTGGTCTTTGAAGGGGAGATCCTCTGACATTATCACACCCAGGTCCTTCACATTACTTTTCTGCTCTATTGTATAGTTAGTATTTGTGGTATTCCCTGCCACATTTTTAATTTCTTATAGTTTTCCATATCTGAGTAGTTGAAATTTCTCCACGTTGAACTTCATATTGTTTTGAGTGGCCCATTTGAAGATTTGGTTGATGTCCGCTTGGAGTCTTGCGGTGTCTTCGATGGAGGTCACTGCCATGGTAATCCGGGTGTCATCCGCAAAGGAAGACACGGAGCTATGGCTTACATCTCTGTCTATGTTAGAAATGAGGATGAGGAATAGAATGGGAGCGAGTACTGTGCCTTGTTGAACAGAGCTTTTTACCGTGGCTGCCTGGGACTTTACTCTGTTTACTATTACTCTTTGTGTTCTATTTGTCAGGAAGTTGTAGATCCATCTACCAACTTTTCCCGTTATTCCTTTATCCCGCATTTTGTGTGCTATTACACCATGGTCACACTTGTCGAAAGCTTTTGCAAAGTCTGTGTATTTCAACATCTGCTATTTGTTTATCCTTTACGCATCCATGAAATTGTCATGTGGTTCCCGTAGCTGTGGACAGGCAGGGGCGATCTGCTCTAAACCTGTGTTGTCCAGGGTTGTGTAACTGATGGGTATCTAGGTGGTTGGCTATTTTGCTTCTTAGAACCCTCTCAAAGATTTTTTATATCGGATGATATTGCTGTCCATCTGTAAATTCTTTGCAATTTCTTTACTGCCACCTTTGTGGAGTGGGGCTATGTCTGTTGTTTCTAGTGTGGGGGATGACCCGTGTGTCCATGCTCCCTCTCCATAAAATGCTGAAGGCACGCGATAGGGACTTCTTGCAGTTCTTGATGAACATGGAGTTCCATGAATCTGGGCCTGGGGCAGGGGTGCATGGCAGTCATTAATTGCCTCTTCAAAATCTTGAGGAGTTTTTAATAACATCCAAGAGTTTTGGGATGACCAAATTTTGGGTTTCGTTCATAAAGAATTCATTTGGATTGTCTACCCTTAGAGTGGGGGAGTGGATCGCTGAACACTGACCATATTGGGACTTTAGTATCTCACTCATTTCTTGGCTATCATCTGTGTATGTCCCATCCCGCCTAAGCAGAGGACCAATACTGTATGTTGTTTTTCCCTTAGATTTGGCATAAGAGAAGAGTTTTTTTTTTTCTATTACCTTTTTGGCTTTAGTTCTTCCTGTGATTCTAGTCTCTTGTAAGATTCCTTCAGCTTAAGTTCGATATTTGCAATTTCATTGACTAGTGCTTCCCTTCGTATTTCAGATATATTGACCCCACTCAGCAGCTCTGTGACTCTTTGCCTTCGACTGTATAGGGAGCGTCTCTCTCTTTCTAGTTTACATCTTCTCTTTCTTTTTCTTAATGGAATGTGTCTTGAGCAGATCTTAAGAACCCAGTATTTCTTTTTTCAAGGCAGATGTTCGGGTCCGTGTTGTTTAGGATATCTTCCCAGCTTGTTTTATTTACTACATTGTTTACTTGGTCCCATTTCTGTTTTTATTGAAATTGAATTTTTTTGAAGAGGGCCTTCATGACTGCTCACATTTTGCTGGTCAGGGGCTCTGTGCATACATGTCTGTACTTCTATTATGTTGTGATCTGAGTGATTTATCTTTGATGCAGTTATATTACGTATCAGATCATCATTGTTAGTGAAGATGAGATCCAGTGTATTTTCTAGTCTTGTAGGCTCTACTATTTCCTATTATTTCCGGTGAATTTTTTGCAGAGATTTAGTAGTTCGTGTGTGTGTGAATTTTCATCTGAGCTGCCTCCCGGGGTGATCTCTGCTAAAACATTGTTTGCTATACTCATCAGATTTTAGGTGTCTCAGGTTGAAATCTCCTAGTAGTAAGATGTTTGGGGCAGGAGTTGGGAGATTTTCCAGACAGTGGTCAATTTTCTCAAGCTGCTCCTGGAATTGCTGGGAAGTTGCATCTGGAGCTTGTATACTACCACAATGACAAGGTTTTGTTTTCGATCTTACCGCCAAAACTTCAGCACATCATTTGAGGTGTTTAGTAGTTCTGTGTAAATGAGCGACTCTGTGACATACAATCCAACTCTCTCTTGTTGCCTGTTTAGTCTGTCGCATCGGAATAAGTTATAAACTGGGATTTATATTTCGTTGTCATAATGATCCTTTATGTGGGTCTCTGTGAATGCTGTAAAACATTGCATTTGACTCCGTGAGCAGTCCCTTAATGTAAGGAATTTTTGTTGTGTTTTGACGGCTTTAGACCCTGTATGTTGTGACAGTGTCTGTTGAACAGTGGTGAGGGAGTAGTGTCTGTTGAACAGTGGTGAGGGAATAGTGTCTGTTGAACAGTGGTGAGGGAGTAGTGTCTGTTGAACAGTGGTGAGGGAGTAGTGTCTGTTGAACAGTGGTGAGGAGTAAATGGACACTGTTGAACAGTGGTGAGGGAGTAGTGGTCTGTTGACAGTGGTTAGGGGAGTAGTGACACTGTTGAACAGTTGGTGAAATGGTAGTGTCTGTTGAACAGTGGTGAGGAGTAGGTGAACATGGGAACAGTGGTGAGGGAGTAGTGACACTGTTGAACAGTGGTGAGGGAGTAGTGACACTGTTGAACAGTGGTGAGGGAGTAGTGACACTGTTGAAAGTGGTGAGGGAGTAGTGACACTGTTGAACAATGGTGAGGGGATAGTGACACTGTTGAACAATGGTGAGGGAGTAGTGACACTGTTGAACAGTGGTGAGGAGTAGTGACACTGTTGAACAGTGGTGAGGGATGTATGACACGTTGAACAGTGGTGAGGAGTAGTGACACTGTTGAACAGTGGTAGGGAGTTGTGACACTGTTGAACAGTGGTGAGGGAGTATGACACTGTTGAACAATGGTGAGGGAGTAGTGACACTGTTGAAGAGGTGGGGAGTTTGTGTCTGTTGAACAGTGGTGAGGGAGTAGTGTCTGTTGAACAGTGGGGGAGGAAGTAGTGTCTGTTGAACAGTGGTGAGGGGTAGTGTAGGTCTGTTGAACAGTGGTGAGGGGATAGGGGTTTTTGAACAGTGGGGGAAGGGTAGTGTTGTTGAACATGTGGGGGGTTGTGTCGGGTTAACGGGTGGGGAAAAGTTGTGTCTGTTAAAAATGGTGAGGGAGTAGTTTTTGGGTTTTAAAACAGTGGTGGGGGAAAAGTAGTGTTGTGAACAGAGTGGGGGAGTAGTGCTTTGAACAGTGGTGAGGGAGTATTTGTTTATTGGGGGGGAAGTGGTGGTGGGGGGGGAGTAGTGTTGTTAAAACATAGGAGGGAGAGTGTGGGGTTTTAAAAGGGTGAGGGAGTAGTGTCTTTTAACGGGGTGGGGAGTGGGGAAAGGGTGGGGGTAGTAGTAGTGTCTGTTGAACAGTGGTGAGGGAAGTAAGTGTCTTTGAACAGTTTTAGGGGTAAAGTGGTAAAGTTTGGGGAGTAGTGCTTTGAAAGTGGTGGGGGAGTAGGTTTTTGTCGGGGGGGTGAGGGAAGTAGTGTTGTTGAACGTTGAGGGATGGTCTGTTGAACAGTGGGGGGAGTAGGGGAAAATTTAATAGTGATGTTTTGTTGAACAGTGGTGGGGAAGTAGTGATGGGGTTTGTGAACAGGGGTGGGGAGTGTTTTGTTAACAGTGGGGAGGGAGTAGTTAGTGTCGTTGAACAGTAGTGAGGGGGTAGTTTTGTTAAACGGGTGGGAGTAGGTCTGTTGAACAGTGGGGGGGAGTAAGGGACAGTATTTTTTGATCGTAGTGAAGCGCCGTATAGCCTAAAACGGCCGCGATTTTTCTCCCCCCGTCCCACCCCGCTTTTTCGTTGGTTATGTTAAACCGTTTTTGTTGTTTGGACCCACTGACCCATTGTCCCTACAGCCTGATTGATCTAAAAATTGACGGAGTAGTGATCCACTTTCATTTTGAAAAGGGCTTGAAAAACCCCATTTCGATAGGGTTTTGGCAGAAATTTGAACAATCCACCCCGGATTTCATCTGTACCCTCTTATTGTGGCATGGGGGCCCCTGCTAGTCATGAACCATTTTACACTGTGTATCATTCTGTCACTCTTTGCTTTTTGGGGGTGTAGATTTTGGACTAGACCGGGGGGGAAATATCATCCGTTAAAAATCATCAGGTGTATCTCTTTTCTTCGCCCCGAATATATCCCCTTATCAAAGCATTTCCCGTAAAAATTCTTTGTTCTTTGCAA
The DNA here is from genome assembly GCF_026875155.1 of Cherax quadricarinatus. Lineage (NCBI taxonomy): Eukaryota > Metazoa > Arthropoda > Malacostraca > Decapoda > Parastacidae > Cherax > Cherax quadricarinatus. The sequence goes on from NW_026505435.1 coordinate 40,985, forward strand.
GCATAAAGATTTCTTACCTTTGTAGCCCGATATCTCTCCTGCCCTCAACGGAGCCGTCAACAAAAAAACAAATATCCGACAAAAGGGTAACGATAATGAATGGTGTTCCCGATGGCATTTTTCTTTGTTTTGAAGGGTTTTTTTTATCCATACCTGTAGGGTGTTTGGGGGGGAACGCCCCCCCTTCCCTTTAAAATTTTTTTGTTCAAAAACTTAATGGGGTGATCACGAATATTACTTTTTACTCTCTAGTAATTATTTTTTTAAAATGTAATAAACGTATTTTGGGATTCTAGGTAAAAAACCCGATATATGTTACCTAAAATTCTAAATATTTATATTTTGCTAAATAATAAGTGTTGTAATGCAGTAACAAAAACCCATTCTTTCTTAATGTTTTCCTGGAGAGAGTTTCCCGGGGGTCAACGCCCCCCGGCCCCGGGCAACATACAAAATATTTACATCTCAGTTTTCAGAGTATTTTTTCTTGTTTAAGTAGCTCTCCCCCCGCAGGGTCAACCATGAAACTGATCACCAGGGTTTTTTCTGATTTCACCTTTGGGGAAGTCTGAAATCGTTCAAGAAACTTAGGTGTTTGGGTCCAAAATAAGTATTTGGATCCAACACCTGAAAGTTAACTATAAAACCTTTTTCTAAACATGAACTAAATTTTCTGTTGGCCATGTTCTTTTACCCAATCAAACTTTTACAAAGTCGACCTAGATGATTTCCTTTTTTTGAGGAGGTTGGTTTAAATTTTTTATTCTTTCCAAAAATCAAGAGTTGAATTCGATCATTAAAAATCATTTTTTTTTTCATTTTCCATGGGATTTTCATTGTTTTCGCTTTTTCGTGTTTTCCCCTTGAGGACCATGATACTTATTTTTGGTATATTACAAAAGAAAGATACGGAGTATGTTTGGCCTGTTCTGTGTGAAGATGAGAAACGTGAAGGGGCCCGGGCCCTCCTTGGGGTTTTTGTTATTCTCTCTTTGTTCGTTTTTAAAACATGAATTTTCCATCCGTACTTTTTCTGTTTTATAAAAATTTTTTTTAGGAGTTTACTCCATTCTTGTTTGTCAAATGTCTTAAAAAAATCCATGTGATCACATTCATGTAGATGTAGATCACATCTACCTGTAGATTAGATCACATCTACCTGTAATGTGATCACATCTACACTGTAGAGTAATACATTTCCCCTGTAGATGTGATCAATCTACATTGATTAGTTTCACTCACACTGTAGATGTAGATCACATCTAACTTGGATTTTGTAGGTTGTTCATAAAATTTGTTTAATTTGGTGTTTCGTCGCCAGCACCACCTCAAAGATAATTATTATTTCTCGATGTTTAATACTACTAGCTATAGTTTTCTTAATGCTCTCATTGTCTTCTAGGGTAAAAATCATAAGGCTAATTTCAAGGTCCTCTCTGATTTACCATAAAGTAACGGAAACCTTTTCAATGCCTCTGATACTTTAAATAATAAACACGCGGCTTAAAAAATTTTAACAAGCTGTATACATACAACTCCTCTGTTTGTCAGACTTCGGTAAGAAATATGCGGGCATTTTTAGTGCTTTCCTGTCGTTGCTTACATAGTAGGACCTCTGAACCTATACTGGAATGTGTTTTGCCTTGCAGCTATCATTGAGTTTTAACATTTCATTTTATTTTTATTCAATAATTTGGTTCACTATTTTTTTTTGTACCATCATGCCATGGGAAAATCACGTTCATTGGCCAGCGATTTGTAGACCTAATTGCGTGTAGGTTCTCCTCTGTGTCTTATGGGTTTTTCCCCATTAGTTTTACCGCGATTTCTAAAACTTCGCCAGTTTTTATCTCATTGTTGTGTGTCTACAATAACAACAACAGCTTCACTGTGTTTTCTTTATTTGTTCTCTTAATGATATTCCTAAATTTTTAACGCGCACAACTTCCTTGTACGGCAGCTCAGCATTTTCCGTTTAAGGACTGAGTAACAACACTGGTTGAAAACTCTGGCATTCTCAATTTAGATTTTTTTCATTTTTCAATAGGGAGTGGACAGTGCTCAGTGGGGAAGTGGGTAGAGTGGTGAGGGAGTAGTATCTGCTGAACAGTGGTGAGGGAGTAGTGTCTGCTGAGCAATGGTGAGGGAGTAGCGCCTACTAAAAAGTGGTGAGGGAGTAGTGTCTGCTGAAGAGTGGTGAGCGAGTAGCATCTACTAAAATGTGGCGAAGGAGTAGTGTCTGCTGATGAGTGGTGAGGGAATAGTGTCTGCTGAAGTGGCGAGAGAGTAGTGCCTGCTGAAGAGTGGTGAGGTAGTAGCGACTGCTGAAGAGTGGTGAGGGGGCGGCGTCTGCTGAAGAGTGGTGAGAGAGAAGTGTCTGCTGAAGAGTGGTGAGGCAGTAGCGTCTATTTAACAGTGGCGTGGATGTAGTGTCCGGTGGAGTGTGGCGAGGGAGCCGTGTCTGGTGGAGAGTGGCGAGGGAGCCGTGTCTACTGGAGAGTAGCAAGGGAGCCGTGTTGCGAGGAGTACGAGGGAGCCGTGTCTGGTGGAGAGTGGCGAGGGAGCCGTGTCTGGTGGAGAGTGGCGAGGGAGCCATGTCTACTGGAGAGTAGCAAGGGAGCCGTGTCTACTGGAGAGTAGCAAGGGAGCCGTGTCTGCTGGAGAGTAGCGAGGGAGCCGTGTCTGGTGGAGAGTGGCGAGGGAGCCGTGTCTGCTGGAGAGTAGCGAGGGAGCCGTGTCTACTGGAGAGTAGGGGGGGAGCCGTGTCTGCTGGAGAGTAACGAGGGAGCCGTGTCTGCTGGAGAGTAGGGCGGGAGCCGTGTCTACTGAGAGTAGTGCGGGAGCCGTTGTTACTGGAAGTAGGGGGGGAGCCGTGTCTGCTGGAGAGTAACGAGGAGCCGTGTCTACTGGAGAGTAGGGCGGGAGCCGTGTCTGCTGGAGAGTAACGAGGGAGCCGTGTCTGCTGGAGAGTAGCGAGGGAGCCGTGTCTACTGGAGAGTAGGGCGGGAGCCGTGTCTGCTGGAGAGTAACGAGGGAGCCGTGTCTGCTGGAGAGTAGCGAGGGTGTTAGTCTATTAGGCAGAGTGGTTAAGGGAGAAGTGGGAGTGACTATTGAACAATACACAAATAATCCTCACATAAGAGAATGAAACATTTAACGACGTTTCGGTCCCACTTGGACCATTAACTAGTCACACACTAGTTAATGGTCCAAGTCTGACAGTAACGCCGTCGTGAATTTCATTCTATATGTTGGTTATTCTGCATTGTTTCCCGTCAGGGTATTGTGCCTTTTTGTTCTTTAGTGACTGCTGAACAATATAGTGGTAAAATGGCCTATTAAGCAGTGTTGAGGGAGTAGATAGTATTAAACAGTAGTAAAAGAAAGGTGAGAGTAGCTGGTACTGATAGCAGTGTACAGAGAGTGTCAGAGTAATGATTTTGTCAATAAAGAATACCAGTGTACAGATGCCAGTGAGACGATGGTGGCAGTAAATACAGAACAATTAATTACTACATGCTGCTGAGAATACTAAACAGATAAATTACAGGATAGAAATAGAATAGTAATAACTCTGATGAGGGAGGGAGAAATGCAGATAGAAATCAAGCAAATGACTGTTTCCAGAAAGATGGTCTGCGTGGGGGCGTTGTTGTCAGGATGGACGGGGCCCAGAACCTAGTCTTATTATGTGGATCTACTCTTTTATTGTATTACTGCCCATAGCATGGGCACGGAAGGCGCAATAAAACTATGAAAATAACTAATGGCACGGGACAGAACGCTCGAGGAATCCAAAGAAAAAATGCGATAATTCTTAGGATTTGAGATGATTATTAATTCATCTGATATATATATATATATATATATATTTTTATATAAATATATATATATATATATATATATTATATATATATATATATATCGTGCCGAATATGTAAAACTGGTCAATTAGCAAGAACTCATTTAAAATTAAGTTCTTTCTAAAATTTTCTCTTATACGTTTAAAGATATATTTTTTTCATTAATATTGATGTAAAAATTTATAATTTTGCACCAAAAGGAACTTTAAAAACTTACCTAACCTTATTATAACAAGAACAATTTATTTTAGCCTAACCCAACTAAATATATTTTAGATTTGTTTACAATAATTTAATACTAAACAAACACAGTGAAATATATTTTTTTCGTTAGGTTCAGAATGATTTTGGCGAAATTATTGCATACACAAATTTTCACTTGTCTTATATGGCAAGATGAGCGTTGCTATTTAAGCCAAGATTGCAAGTTCTGCCTATTCGGCACGACATATATATATATATATATATTATATATATATATATATATATATATATATAATATATATATATATATATATATATATATATATTGCGATTTTAGCTTAAATTGAAACGCTCTTCTTGCCGAATAAGGCAAGTGAAAATTTGTGTGTGCAATAATTTCGCAAAATTCATTCTGAACTTAACGAAAGAAAAACATATTTCATTGTGTTTATTTATTATTAAATTATTGTAAGCTTGTCTAAAATATATTTAGCTGGATTGAGCTAAATTAAATTGCGCCTGTTATAATAAGCTTAGGTAAGCTTTCTACGGTTCTTTTACCACAAAATTTTTAAATTTTTTTACATTAAAAATGAATGAAAAAAATACACTTTTAAACGTATAATAGAAAATTTTAGACAGGAATTAATTTTAAATGAATTCTTGCTAATAGACTAGCTTTACCTATTCGGCACGACTTTATTATTATTATTATTATTATTTTTATTATTAACAAATCGGCCGTCTCCCACCAAGGCAGGGTGGCACGAAAAAGAAAAATTTCCTCCATCATTCACTCCATCACTGTCCTTGCCAGAAGCGCGTTTACACTACAGTTATAAAACTGCAACATTAACACCCCTCCTTCAGAGTGCAGGCACTGTACTTCCCATCTCCAGGACTCAAGTCCGGCCTGCCGGTTTCCCTGAATCCCTTCATAAATGTTACTTTGCTCACACTCCAACAGCACGTCAAGTATTAAAAACCATTTTTCTCCATTCACTCCTATCAAACACGCTCACGCATGTTTGCTGGAAGTCCAAACCCCTCAAACACACGCGCGCGCACAACACACACACACACACACACACACACACACACACACACACACACACACCCCCACACACCACACACACTATTATTATTATTATTATTATACACAGGCTGGTATAAATAGTTAAACACACTGGAGAAATGAAGTGTTATTGTAACTAAAAAATTTTTATCATCAGAAACCTTAGGAAATGTGGCCAGTAAAAGTATATTAAACCTGGCCACTTGAGCGGTAAATCTCTTACCTGGAGCCTGGAGGAAAATGGAAAAAATCCCTTAACTGGGATAGCCCACCATCATGCTTTCCACTCCCATCCTGCTTTCCTCCACCATCCTGCTTTCCTCCCCCATCCTGCTTTCCACCACCATCCTGCTTTCCTCCACCATCCTGCTTTCCTCCACCATCCTGCTTTCCACCACCATCCTGCTTTCCTCCCCATCCTGCTTTCCACCACCATCCTGCTTTCCTCCCCCATCCTGCTTTCCACCACCATCCTGCTTTCCTCCACCATCCTGCTTTCCTCCACCATCCTGCTTTCCACTCCTATCCTGCTTTCCTCCCCCATTCTGCTTTCCACTCCCCTCCGCTTTCCACTCCCATCCTACTTTCCTCCCCCATCCTGCTTTCCTCCCCATCTGCTTTCCTCTCCATCCTGCTTTCCACCACCATCCTGATTTCCACCACCATCCTGCTTTCCAACACCATCCTGCTTTCCACCACCATCCTGCTTTCCACCACCATCCTACTCTCCTCCCCATCCTGCTTTCCACCGCCATCCTGCTTTCCTCCACCATCCTGCTTTCCACCACAATCCTGCTTTCCACCACCATCCTGCTTTCCTACCCATCCTGCTTTCCTCCCCTATCCTGCTTTCCTCCCCATCCTGCTTTCCACTCCCATCCTGCTTTCCACTCCTGCTTTCCACTCCCATCATGCTTTCCACTCCCATCCTGCTTTCCTCCACCCATCCTTCTTTCCTCCCCCATCCTGCTTTCCTCCACCATCCTGCTTTCCACCACCATCCTGCTTTCCTCCCCATCCTGCTTTCCTCCCCATCCTGCTTTCCTCCCCATCTTGTATTCCACTACCATCCTAGTTTCCTTCCCATCCTGCTTTCCATCACCATCCTGCTTTCCACCACCATCCTGCTTTCCACCACCATCCTGCTTTCCTCCCCCATCCTGCTTTCCTCCCAATCCTGCTTTCCTCCCCAATCCTGCTTCCCTCCCCCATCCTGCTTTCCTACCCCATCCTGCTTTCCACTCCCATCCTGCTTTCCACTCCCATCCTGCTTTCCACTCCCATCCTGCTTTCCACTCCCATCCTGCTTTTCCTCCCCCGTCCTGCTTTCCCCCCATCCTGCTTTCCTCCCCATCCTGCTTTCCTCCACCATCCTGCTTTCCACCACCATCCTGATTTCCACCACCATCCTGCTTTCCCTCCCCATTCTGCTTTCCTCTCCCATCCTGCTTTCCACCACCATCCTGCTTTCGACAACCATCCTGCTTTCCACCACCATCCTGCTTTCCACTACCATCCTGCTTTCCACCACCATCCTGCTTTCCACCACACCATCCTGCTTTCCACCACCACCTCCTACTCTCCTCCCCATCCTGCTTTCCACCACCATCCTGCTTTCCTCCCACCATCCTGCTTTCCAACACCATCCTGCTTTCCAACACCATCCTGCTTTCCTACCCCCATCCTGCTTTCCTCCCCTATCCTGCTTTCCTCCCCATCCTGCTTTCCCCTCCATCCTGCATTCCACTCCCTGCTTTCCACTGCCATCCTGCTTTCCACTCCCATCCTGCTTTCCTCCCCATCCTGCTTTCCTCCCACATCCTGCTTTCCTCCCCCATCCTGCTTTCCTCCCCCATCCTGCTTTCCTCCACCATCCTACTTTCCACCACCATCCTGCTTTCCACCACCATCCTGCTTTCCACCACCATCCTGCTTTTCCTCACCCATCCTGCTTTCCTCCCCCATCCTGCATTCCACCACCATCCTAGTTTCCTCCCATCCTGCTTTCCACCACCATCCTGCTTTCTACCACCATCCTGCTTTCCACCACCATCCTGCTTTCCACCACCATCCTACTTTCCTCCCCATTCTGCTTTCCTCCCCATCCTGCTTTCCCCACCATCCTGCTTTCCACCACCATCCTGCTTTCCACCACCATCCTGCTTTTCACCACCATCCTGTTTTCCACCGCCATCCTGCTTTCCACCACCATCCTACTTTCCTCCTCCATCCTGCTTTCTTCCCATCCTGGCTTTCCACCACCATCCTGCTTTCCACCACCATCCTGCTTTCCACCACCATCCTGCTTTCCCCCACCCTCCTACTCTCCTCCCATCCTGCTTTCCACCACCATCCTGCTTTCCTCCACAATCCTGCTTTCCAACACCATCCTGCTTTCCACCCCATCCTGCTTTCCTCCCATTCTGCTTTCCTCCCCTATCCTGCTTTCCTCCCCATCTGCTTTCCACTCCCAAACCTGCTTTCCACTCCCTGCTTTCCACTGCCATCCTGCTTCCACTCCATCCGCTTTCCTCCCCCATCCTGCTTTCCTCCCCATCCTGCTTTCCTCCCCATCCTGCTTTCCTCCACATCCTGCTTTCCTCCCCACCCTGCTTTCCTTCCCCATCCTGCTTTCCTCCACCATCCTAACTTTCCACCAACATCCTGCTTTCCACCACCATCCTGCTTTCCTCACCCATCCTGCTTTCTCCCCCATCCTGCATTCCCCACCATCCTAGTTTCCTCCCATCCTGCTTTCCACCACCATCCTGCTTTCTACCACCATCCTGCTTTCCACCACCATCCTGCTTTCCACCACCATCCTACTTTCCTTCCCATCACTGCTTTCCTCCCCATCCTGCTTTCCACCACCATCCTGCTTTCACCACCATCCTGTTTTCCAACCATCCTGTTTTTCCACCGCCATCCTGCTTTCCACCACCATCCTACTTTCCTCCTGCATCCTGCTTTCTTCCCATCCCGCTTTCCACCACCATCCTGCTTTCCACCACCATCTTACTTTTCCTCCCCATCCTGCTTTCCCTCCCATCCTGCTTTCCCTCCTCATCCTACTTTCCTCCCCATCCTGCTTTCCTTCCCCATCCTTTCCTTCTCCATCCTTTCCTTTCCCATCCTGTTTTCCTCTCCATCCTGCTTTCCTCCCCATCCTGCTTCCAACCCTATCCTGCTTTCCACTTCCCATCCTGGTTTCCACCCCCATCTGCTTTCCACCCCTATCCTGCTTCACTTCCCATCCTGGTTTCCACCCCCATCCTGCTTTCCATCCCTATCCTGTTATCCACTACAATCCTGGTTTCCACACCCAATCCTGCTTATCATGGGTGATTTCAACTATGCAACTCATTGTGAGAAGCTGGACCACAAGGTGATACCGGATGACGGAGGTAATTTGGGAAACTTTTATATTAAGAACATAGAGAGAAGAGAGAGGAGAGAGAGAGAGGAAGAGAAGAGAGAGAGAGAGAGAGAGAGAGAGAGAGAGAGAGGAGAACGTAAAAAGATTGCAGCTAGTATTTAACCCATATACATTCTAACATAGGTGTAATATGAGTCCCACTGTGTGCTATTGATCATACAGAACTGACCGTGTTTCTTGTGAAAATTTCTGAGGGTGGAATGGCAGATGAAGGGTGTGAAACACCTGACTTCAGAAGAAGGAACTCTGAAGGTATGAAACATTTGCAGTGGGAAAGAGAGAGCTAAGGAGAAAGTCACCGAATGATATGGATTACTAACCGGGAAGTGCCTAGAGGCAAAAGAAAAATTCGTACCCAGAATGGTGGGAAATCTTAAAACCAGATCACTTGGTTCAGCCAAAGATACCGAGAAGAAAAACGAAAAAAAAGAGCTTGAAAAAACTATAGAAAGGAAAACCAATCAAAAAATAGAGAAGTCAGCCGAAGCCTAAGAGACGAATATACAAGGGTGTGAAGAGAATCTGAAAAACAGTTTGGGAAGTACAGTGCAGTAAAACCCAAGACAGAGACAAACTACCTCACAACCACACCAGAAGATAGACGACAGTAAAAGACCAGGTAATTCAACTCAAGACGAAGGAGATATAGATCATTTGTAACGGCAAAGAAGTCTTTGAAATATCGAACAACGATTTAAAGAGGTAGTCTCGTAGGAACGGGCAGTAACAGAGGACCTAGAACAACGGGTATACCAACGGGTCCTGGACAACATATACACTACAGGGGGAATGGTAAACCCGAAAAGTTATCAACTTGGTTTCTATGAGAAACAGGAGAAGCTCTGGGTGAAGCACTAGCTTGGATCTTCTGCTAGCTAACGGACACTGGGCAATTGTCAGATATATGGAAAAAAAGAGTAAAACTGTCCAAGTATTATGAAAAATGACAGAATATTTGAACTAAAGGCTAGTTCACAGACATGCATGTTATGTAAGGTAATGGAAAAGATAATCAGGAGGAGAGTTGTAGAACACTGAAGTGGA
>NW_026505436.1:0-17472 GCF_026875155.1 Cherax quadricarinatus
TTTGTGAGAGTAGCGGCGGGGTCAAAGGTGAACCGTCACCCCCCACCCCTCCCTCACGCCCACTCAGCACGACTCACTCCCCCTCACAACCTTCAGCCTGCAAGCCTGTTGCAGCCGTTTCAAGCTTCCTGGCTTAGTTCGTGTGCTAATTGCTTCAATCTCCGAGGGGTTGACCCGGATTTTGCAATTAAGCCAGTCAGTAAGCCAGACTGTGGAAGTGAAACGCCAGTCAGCCTGTCATCCAGCCTGTCTCCTGTCATCCAACTGCTCCTCCGTGCTTTGTGCATCGTTACACGTCTTCCAGTCAGCCATTCTTGTGGGTTAAGCCAGTCAGCCAACCCAGCTTCTAACCCGCTGAGAGAGAGAAGTAAGCCACGCAGTAAGAAGTAAGCCAAGTTCCTCTGAAGTATTGTCTATATCGCTTTGTGCTCCCTGTTGGATGCTAAGAGTGGTTTTCACCATTCCTGTGGCATAGAGTGGCTTAAGCCACCTTCGTGGGTAGAGAGTGGAGTGCACGCCAGTGACCGCCAGCAGAGTTACACCCACCACCACCACTCTACTCACACCACCCCACCACCTCCAGCCATCCACCCATCTACCTGTGGCTGTTTGCACCCTTGTACCGGGTCCTAGTACTGTTTTGGCTCACATAATTGGTCAAGAGATTGTAGCTGGCACCACCGATAAAACCCAATTATGAGAGTTCCCCGAGAACGCGCATTCTTCCGACAACAGTGAGTGTAGGTGACATTAGCCCTCACCGCGCAGGACACCCTACAACCTTCTCCCCATCACCCCTCACCGCCCGTCTACTACTCCAGACTTCAGTGATAATTTTCTTGAGACATTTTCTTGCATTTAAAGACATTTGCGTGTGTGAGACATTTATAGTAAATTGCTTGTGTACTCTAAACCTTGTGTTTTCAGTGTAAACGCAGTATTTCTTTGACTCATTATTTTTACAATATTTTTCAGTGTTTTCACTTATCTTATATTTTTATTCTGTGTTTTTCTTTATGCCACTCCTGTCTCTAGTAAGTATTATTGTGTAGTGTACCAGTCAGTCACCTTGGTGTGAAGTGATTCTTTTTTTTTATTTTATTTTTTAAAGGTTGTTTTCTCCGTAATTGTAAATTTGTATTTCATGCATGATATTCCCCCCCATTTTAATACTAAATTATCATTTTTTCCCCAAATGGGGCCCTTTTTTTTTTCTTTTAAGCCAGCATGTCTCTTTCCTTTTAATTTTTTTCCCGCAGACTGGGGAACCTTTTTTTTCCCCAAAAAAATTTTTTTGTTTTTATCAGTCCGGGCAAGATTTTGTTTTTCAGCCCACAGCGGGGTTTTTTGTTGTAAGAAATACTAATACTGTTGTGTGCCCCCCCAAACTGTAATTGTTATATTCCCTTTGGTTTTTTTCCCTGTGTTTTTTTTTAAATTCATATTTCTATTTTTTTTAAAACAAATTCACTCTTGAAAAAAATTTTAATTATTTTTTAAAGTAAAGGGTTTTTTTTTCCTTCCCTTAAAGTAAATTGTTTTGTCAAAATTTTAAAATTTAAAGGTTTAAAAGGGGTGTTCAACATTTTTTTTTTTTTTTCTTTCAAATTTTTAATTCATTATTTTACCTGAGTTTTCCCCAGTGACATTTTTTTAATGCATGTTTAAATTTTACATCTTATTTTTTTTTAACTTGTTTGCAGTGAATTATTTTCTTTTTTTTGATATTTTTATGTTTTTTTAAAATTTTAAATTTTTGTCTATGCTTTCTTAGAAAATATTTTTAAAATTTCCCCCATTTAACATTTAGTAATTTTATTTATATTTTTTTACATTTTTTTAAAAAATTTTAATTTAAATTTTAATTTCTTTTTTAAAGCAAGAGTAAAGAAGCTCATTTTGTTTTAAATTTCCCAGTCCCATTTAATTTTTTTAACTTGTTATTTAAATTAAAATTTTTTTTCTTGGTCAATAGCCCTTTTAAAACCCTTTGACTGTTTTCGAGGTATAAATACATCTTACAAACCCAATATTTCTGACGTATTTACCGGGAGTTTTCCTGGAGAGATTTCCCGGGGGGTCAACGCCCCCGCGGCCCGGTCTGAGACCAGGCCCCTCCTGGTGGATCAGACCTAAAAAAAAACCAGGCTGTTGCTGCTGGTGCACGAAAAACCAACATACAAACCACACCCGACTGATCCGGAACTGACTTTAGGGTTTGGGTCCATGCCAGCTTGAAGATTTGCCGGGGGTCTTTTGGGAAACCCCCTTATGTGTGCTGGGGGGCATTGAACAGTCTTGGGCCCCTGAACTTTTGTATGGCCCTCTTAACTTTGCTAGTGACACCCCTTTTTTTTCATTGGGGGGATGGTGCTTTGGGGCCAAGCCCTTTTGTTTTCGTAGTGGGTGTTTTTCGTGTGCAATTTCGGTACTGGGTCCCTTTTGGAAATTTTTCCAGGTGTATAAATCATGAATCTCTCCCCCCGTTTTTTCCGGGGAATACAGGTTTAGGAACCTAAAACCCGTTTCCCAATAATTGAGGTGTTTTTTTCTCCGTTTTTGCGGGGCCGTGAAATTTCCTGAAATTTTTTTCTAGGTGGGGGCAATTTTCACCCTGCCTTAAAAGGTGCTTTTTAAGGGTCCCCAGCAAAAATTCCCAGCCAGAAGAACAAGTGATGAAGGTGTCATCATGGGTTTGGGCCTCCCTAGTTTTGAAGGTTTATCATTATCCTTTGTCATTTTTTAGCAGATGCAAATTGTTTCGTGTTGGGGGCCCTTAAAGGGTTTGAGATCCTCCGACATGATCACCCCCGGTTTTTGGGTTTGGGGTTTTGCTCTTTTTTTTGGCCAGAATTTTTTTTGTACTCTGATGAAGATTTAATTTCCTCATTTTTAAACCAATCGAGTAATTGAAATTTCTCATCTTTAAAACTTCGTTATATAACTCAATAATTCTAGGGGCCCTTAAAATTTCAAGTGGGGGGAAAGCTGTTTGGCCCCAAAATTTTTGAGGGGAATGGGTCTGTTTTGGTCGGTGTGCACCCCCAAAAAAAAAAACCCCCTGCAACACATTGCGTAATGAGAAAAAAAAAACTCTGATCGTTTTTTTGGAATTAAACGCCGCTTTGATGGGGAAATTTTCGTTTAGTTTTTAAACTTTGTTTTTCGCGTTTTCTTTGGTCTTAGGTAAAAAAAGGGAAAAAAATTTTACAGAAAAGGTGTTTTTCCCATTATTTTTCGTAAAAAAGCCCCTAAAAAACTGAGTCAAATTTTAGGGGAAAAATTGTTAAAATTTTTCCCCAAATTTTTAAAAGAGTAAATAAATCAAACCACACTTTCCAAATTACCCCCTCAACTGGGAATTTCAATATTCTTTCACTAGTGCACGGGGGGTTTTTATTTAAAACCATTTTTACAATAATGCAGTCGCCCTGTTAAAAATAAATTTTGTATTTTTTTGTACGAATAAAAAAAAAAAATAAAAAGCAAATAATAATTTAAGGGGGGGGCCTAGAGATTTTGATAATGAACAGAGCATATGTTTTTTTTATGCCATGAATGTCAAACCTTGTTTATTCTGGCCCTATTTTTAAAAATTGGAATCTTTTTTTTTTTTGTGTGAAATTGGCCAAAATTGCCTTTTTGGGCCCCCATTTTGGGGAAAGTGCAAATTAGAAAATGGGGGGGGCTTGTTTCTCGGCGGGATAGATAAAAACGGATTTTTAAAAAAATAGCTATGAGTTTGGTAAAAACTGGAAAAAAGGAAATTTGGCTGAAAATGGGGCTAAAAGTGGGCGAAATCGCCGATACGAAAAATGTCCCCCGAGGCCGCTAATTTCGCGGGAGCAAAATTTCCCCAACCGAGTTTTTCGCCCAAATTTAAATTGGGGGTTGTCTTTACCAGGGGGAAAAAAGGATTCTCAAATCATTTCATAAGAAAAAAAAAAATTTTTTTTTTTTTTAAAAAATTTTGAGCGACATAAAAATGACATTTTCCCAGAGGGGGGCCTGAAACAGTAAAAGGGGTTTAAATTAGTTTTCCTTCCTCTTGCAGGAAATCTTAGACTTTATTACTTCTGCAAAATTAGTTTAATCTTTTTTTTCAATTCTAGCATTTTATATCATTTTTATTTTTTCTTTTTTTTTGGCCCTTTAAATTTGTTCTCGTTTTTTATTTTTCCCCTTTAAGGGTCTCACATACCTAAAGGGTGATACTTTAGTGAAGGGTCGACACCCCAACCTCTCGGGGCTCTCTGGTCCGTCATCACCCCCCACGTTTCCTTACCGCGGGACAGACCGACCCAGAAAACCGAGATATTTTTGTTAAAATCGTAAATTCCCTTGATGGGGTTTACCTTTATTAAAATGGCCATGTACATAGTCTTAAAGCAGGGTTTGCCCATTCTTTCTGGGGCAAAGGCCCCTAGGTGAAGGTCCTCTTTCAGGGGGAAAAAGTCTTATCAGACTTGCTAAAGAAGTTTTTTATCAAACTCCTCTGCTGTTCACGTTGTTTTTTCTCCTTGTATGCGAGACTTCGGGAATTTACAAAGGGGTCACAATAAAAGGAAAACTAAATTCTTTTTTCCTTTGTCCCAGTAAAAAAGCTGATCCATTGTCGTTTCTTGGGGAAATTTGAATGCTCCCAACCCATGATAAGGAATCGTTAAATGCTTTTGTTTGGTTAGATTGGAAAACTTTTATCATCATTTATAAAAATGCTGCCCAATCTTTCATCTTTTTCTCCCGAAGAGGCTAAACCATTTAAGAATATTTTGCTAAAATTTGCAGCTTTTGAGCAATCAAAGAACTAACCCGCCTGCTTCCCTTTGTGCTTATGGGGCTCATCCCCCAAACTGTGACGAGGGAAACCCACTTACAGCCTTAAATTTTTGTACTTTTTCCTTGTGCCCCAAAGGTACTTTCCCTTGTATCAAAAGTAATGTCACAATATCCCTCAGTCTGCACCACCTCTTTTTGGGGCCAAAGAGAAAAAAACGTGTCGTCAACCATTAAAGAGTTTCCCCCAAGAACCAGGGGTACAGAGTCGTTTAAAAAACCTCGAGTATTCATATACATTCATAACCATAGTCGGGGGAAATTGTTTACAACTGTGGTTTCCGGGGGCCATATTGCAAAAAAATTTTTCCAAATTTTCCCCTAAAAAGACGTGATGTGATAAATACTCAGATTTTCCCCTTCGGTACTTATCAATAAATACATGGACATGACCATCTGGTGTGAATGCTCTCTTAAACCTTCATTACTCTGGGTTTTTTTCCCGTGGTTTTCCCAAACCCGCAAAACCCGTAGGGGGAAACAGTTTCTCGGGGTTTTCAAAAAAAACCACCCCCCAGGCTCTTTTCATTAAATTTCAACTAACCAGAACCGGCTGGGTTCTTCCAAGGGGGGGAATTCGAGCCCCCATTTAAAAAACCTTTCCCCATGGTGACAGTAGGTGAAAATGATTACACCACCCCTTTTTCACAATTCCTTTGAAGCCTTAAGCACCCTAAAAATTTACAACCCTGCTGATGTTGTTTGCTTAAACATGTCTCTGAAAAGGATAAATTTTGGGGGGATGGAGTAGAACAATTTTTTTGGATGAAAACCCACCTTTTTTTTTTGCACATAATTTCCCAATGCAACCATGGGCCCTATGTGCAAGATCTGTTTATAATGCGCCCGTTCATTTTTCATGGACTCTGGTGCGCAAGTCAATATTATTGGGTTAAATTTTTGTTTAAGGATAAGAATTTTCGACACGCCCCCTTTCTCTTTAAAACCCGGGACTACCTGTGCCCCTTTTCCCTTAGTGGAGTATCGGGTTTCACCGCGTGTCCGAGGTGGGGTTTTTCCCTAACCTTTTCTATCCAAGGTAGAGACTTCACTGCTTCCCTTTTCCTTTGTTTTTCGACCAGTTTAATTTTCCCCTGGTGACCTTTACGGGGAATTTGCTTCCATGCGGGGAATTACGAAATTGTGCTGGGCCCCCTTACCCGATGGCAGGCAAAAATTTGACGATTTTGATCGTTCCATTCTGGGTTCCCAATTTGGGACCAGAAATCTGTTAAACTGCGCAGGTATGATTTAGGGGATTAAGCCCCTTACAAGCAAATGAAATTCCCCAGTACCCAAACCAAAGCGGTCAGGCACTGGTAATTCTTTATTTCCCATCAGTTTTTCCACCTATACCTTCAGTTTTTTGCAGGATAGCCCCCAAAGGGCCTAAGTGTCCGAGGACGCTCAAGGGGCCTTGAGTGCAAAACCCTACCCTGAAATTCCCTTTGCTAGTTCGAGTAGTATTTTCCCTCCACAGGGGACCCCTTGGGCGGAAAACAATTACTTGCAAATTTTTAGTAAGCCATCTCTTTTTGATGTCACATGCCGTCTGCGAAAGACGTTTCTGTTTTGCTGGTTTTTTTGCTCTCCCCAGAGGGGTCTTTTTTTGTTCCTAGTGTTCCAGATGGTGAAAACTCCTAGTTGACGTGATTCCTGCAAAGAAAAAAGGTCTATTTGTTGAACCATCCTTCATGTTGTAAGAGATGGTAAGTTCCTTTCTAACCCCGGCCCCAAAACTTCTGGTCACAGTGTTTCGCCTAGACAAATACCAAACTTGTTGACCTTTTCACTATCCTTACCCTGTTTAGGAGAAAGGGTGAGTTGTCCCCCTGACCAGTGGGTCGGTGCTTTTTTTGCCGGGGGGACCTCATCCAATTCACGGATCAATCTGTTTTTAAACCCGTTAGGAAAAGACTTATTTGCTCCCACGATTCCCAGATTTTAAAAATCCCAAACGTTTGTTTACTTTTTAAAAAACGGTTTGTAAAACCATTGCTTTTTCCCGGGGAGAAGATGGGTAAAAACCCAAATTATTGTCCCTCGTATTCCACTTGAAAACCCCCGGGACAACCTTTTCATTTCCCGCCCACAGAATGCCTCATTCACAAGTTGCTTTTCGCAGAAGGGAAAGGGTCAAACAAATGGGTTGAAGATGGAGGGTTTTTGCACCTACAATTCCCTTGGAATGCACCCTTGATACTAGTACCCCAAGAAGGATGGTTTCTTGGCGCCAAATAAATTTACCTTTTGGAAGTTAAACTCGAAAAAAACCCTTCCAGACGTTTCCCCTCCCTGTACTGGGTGACTTTTTCGTTAAAATCGGGGGATAACCCAAAATCTTTTCAAACCCCAGATTTGTTACAAGGGTTTGGCAAGTCCCCTTACGAGGACAGCCAAGAGCTAAATGCATTTTCCACTCCTACAGGTCATTATCCCCTTCCTCCTATGGCATTTGGGGTTACGATTTTCCCCCATCACGTTCTCAAGGCCTGACTAATATCTTTAAAAGGTTCATTGGGAATGCACTTATGGTGTACTTAGGACGTAATCGTTATGTCTAAAGGGCGTGGATACACACTTGAAAAGACTTGATGTAGTAATTGGTAAGCTTTTAAAAACCAATTTTAAAAATTTAAAAATGTCAAAATTTTCAATTTTTTTTAGATCAGAAATTAAGTTTCTTGGTCACGTTTGTCACTCCCAGAGGGGGTTACGACTTTACCAAAAATAAAGTAAATGCAGTACTAAATTTTTTTAAATCCCAAAAAATGTGATGCCGAAAAATCCTTTTTGGGGGTTAAACAGGGTTTTTTTAGATCCCTTTTATTTCCAATTTTTTTTTCCAAGCTGCTCCCCTAACTGTGTTGCTTAAGAAAAATGCTCCTTTTGTTTTGGGCCTTCCGTCAAGAAAAAGCATTCCCAAACTCTAAAAGAAAAACTAAATTTTTGGGCCCCTTTTTTAAAATTTTCCCGATTTTTTTTTAAACCCTTCTATCTTACAACTGAAAGCTGTTTAATTGGCATAGGTGCCGTACTAACTCAGAAAACCCCATTGCAAGTACAACCCCAGGGTTTCATTTGGGTAGCCGAGTCCTTACGAAGGCTGAAAAGTAATTTTTAAAAAGTAAAATGAGGGAAGAAGCTTTTGCAATAGTTTTGGTCTTTAAAGCCCCTTTTCCCAAGGGCATAATTTATCAGTTTTCTGTTCTTTTCTTGACAGACCATGCTCCACTGATACCCTTATTCCAGAACAAACCAAACCCACTGGAAGGTTTAGCTAGATGGGCCCCTTTACTATCCCAAAAGGGTTTAATCCCACCTTTGACCCTTTTTCCTGGCAAGTTTAAATGAAATCGCAGATCCTTATCGGACATGTTAGTTTAGAAAATGCAGACCCTCCATTTTGTGCTGAAGTGTAAAAAATGCCCCCAAAAGAAAAGATCCCATGTGGTCTGGGTGATTCGATTCCTGCTTCCCGGAAGATCTTATTCGAATGTGAAAACCACCCGCACCCACGTTTACTTTGTTTTTTGGGCCAAGAATTACTGTATCCCAAAAAGCCCAGTTTGGGGGACTCCTAGCAAAAAAGGTATTAAAACCCGTTTTTGGTTTTAAATTTCCCCAGTCCCCTATTTAATTAGCCTTTTAAATTGTTCCGATTTTTCCAGGTGTTTGGGACACCCTGGTTTTGGATGTTTAGTAAAAACAAGCCAGATTGAAAACTTTTTTGGGCCCCGAAAGGGAACGATATTTCTGGTAAAGTTAAGAAAGTTGTGTTGCAAGCAACTTTAAAAGGGAATGCTAATGGTCCCAAAACCAATCCAAGGGGTATCCAAAATACTAGCGAAACCCTTGGGGAAAAAAGTTTCGTAGATTTGTTAACTAATTTCCCCAATTTTTCCCTCCAAGGCAAAAAAACATCTGTGAATTATGGTAGACCATTTCACCCGATTTTTGGGAGTTTGTTTTCCCATTGCAGATAAAACTTTCCCGGGGACAGTTGCCCAAAGCGTTTAAAAACGCATTATCTGCAGGCAAAAACCAACCCCCAAATCCCTAGTAAAAGATAATGGAGGTGAAAATTCCCGAATGAAATTTTTTGAAAATTTTTTGTTTCCTTGTACAAGAAACTCTAAATCCCCCCATTTTTTTCCTCATCTTTCCCGCCCCGCAATGGGGGTTTGCGGAAAAAAACCAATAAGAAAGTATTGATGTCTTGAAGGCCCCCTATCAATCCCCATTGAAAACCCTTGGGGGGAAGAAGTTATACCTGATGTTTTTCAGTGTGGGTTATAAATTTTGCTTACAATGTTTTTTATAGGTGACACTCCACATTAAACATTGTTTTGGTGTAGATAAACGTTTTCCTTATGAGTGTTAAAATTCAAAACCGAAAACCCAAAAAACAAACCCCGATGATTTCATAGCAACCCTAACCCGCTTAGCTCAAAGTGTTTTTTTAAAAAAAATCCCCGGGAAAACTTCATAAATTTAACGCAGAAATTTACCCAAAGTCGCAAACACTCGGGTCAAAGCCATCCAAAATTTAAAGGGAGGTTCGAGGTTTTTGCTGAAATTAAATTTAACAAAACGTCTGCAATGCCAAAGCTTGACCAAAAATTTGTTGGGCCCTTTTCGAGTAGTTGAACATATCACTGGTAATAAGTTAAGGTTAGGAGATTAGTACGGAAATATAAAAATCGGGGATTTGGGTCATATGAAATTTGGAAGTGGAAAGATAATGATGTTCCAAACCAGACTAATTGGGCAGGGCTCTGACAATCCCCCTGATCCTTTTACCTCTTCCCTTTTACCCGTCAGACGATCAACCTGAATGTCGTTATTCCCCTACCTACACGACAGGATTGAGAAATCCTCAAGTTCATTTGTAACCCTTTCCCAAATTAGATTTTCCTCAAAAACAGCATGAGTTAGCCAATTTCAACCCGAGTTTGATCCTCCCCGAGATTTACACCCCCTTCTGCATATGCCAATCTTACCCCCTACAGAGTTGGGGTTAAATGTAAAAAAACCTGTAAAAGATGAATAATTACAGTATCAACTTATCAGTATTCAAGAATTTTTTTTTTTTTGTTCCCTGTTCTCCTCCCCCTTTTTGAGAGTTAACAGTCTAGATTTGCTGCAAACCCAATCTGCCCCTTTTTGTTTTTAAAAACTCTTTCTTTGTATAAAATTTTCCCTTTCCTTTAGAATCCGTAGATCACACGAATACAGGGTTTGATCGATCAAAAATTTTTTTTTTTCACTTGTAATCCCCAATGTTGATTCGTTCATTTGTTGAGTTTTAAGTTGTACTATATTTTCCTTTTTATTTCAATTTCAGTTTTACGTTAGAAGTTTCATTTTTAATGTTCCCAAATTAGTTTGGGTTTTAATGTTTAATTGTTGTGTACTTTTACACGTTTGAAACAAACCCCAAACCTTTACCTGCCCTTCTAAATTTGTATTAGTTGTATGCGGGGCGACATACGTTTTGCGCGCCCCAGCCTTTTCAGTAGTAGTAACCCAGTTACCCGTAACCAGTTTTAACCCTTTTAATCAAAAAAGACCAAAACCCTCTCTGCCTGAGTCACTGTCTTTTTTTTTTTTTTTCATATTTCGCGAACTGGCATTTTTTCAAAAAAACCCTCTGGAAACCCCGGGGGCCGGTTTAGTTTAGTGTTCGAGAGGAGCGAGTGAGATTTTTCCCCCGGCTGGAAGGGCTCTCCCATAAACTGTAATTATACTTAAAAAACAGCTACGTATTTTCTTACCAAAACCACGTGTCGAAAACCCCCCCATGGGGTATGTTGTGTGTGTGTGGGGTTTTGGGGGTGGGTGGTGGTGGGTGTGTGGGTGGGGTGTGGTGTGGTGTGTGTGTAGAGGGTGTGTTGTTGGGGGGTTGGTGTGGGGTGGGGGTTTTGGGTGTGGGTTTTGGGGGTGTTTGGTGTGTGGGTTTTGGGGTCCTTTTGTGGGTGTTGGTTGTGGGTGTGGGTGTGGGTTTTGGGTTTTGGGTTTTGTGTGTGTTTTGGGGGGTGTGGTCCTTGTTGATGCCCTAAGTTGTAAAGCTGTGTGCACATGTCCGTGCGTTTTGGGCCCCGGGGTGGGTATGTGTGTTACGCGCGCTAAAATGTGGGTGTATATTCACTTAATTTAAAAATTTGTAAATTTTTAAAATCATTACAATTGGACCAGGTGTGGACGTATCAGTGGTTTTATTACTTTGTAATTTTTTTCATGACTGGGAAAACCAAATTTTAGGAGTGAGGCTGATTCATTACCCCTGTAACTTGCCCTGAAATTTTGACCGGATTACCTGCAAATTCATTACCTTTGTTTAAATAGTTCAGCTATCCCAAAATTTCCCCTTTTGGGGTTTCATGGACCCTTTTTGTACCTTTGTAATCTTTTGGGCACTGCCCCAGGAAAGGGTTTTGGGTGCATAATAAAGATATTAAACTAAAGTGTGTGTGTTTTGGGGGTGGTGTGTGTGTGTGTGTGTTTTGTGTTGTGTGTGTGTTTTGGGGTGTGTGTGTGTGTTGGTGTGTGTGTGTGTGTGTGTACCACCTATTTTTAACCCCCTTTTTTGTGGGTTTCAGGGGTCGATTCACCGCTCCTGGCCCCCTTTTTTCCCCTGACTGCTACTAGGGCCTTTCTCTCCCCCTCCATGGCTTATTTATAACCCTCGCCTTAAAAAAATATGTATGGTTCCCGCCTCCCTACGTCACTTTCTAGGGTATTCCCGGCCTGACTACCTAAAGACTGAAGAAATTTCTTCCCAAAATCCCTTTTTTATTCATTGAGTCTTCAACTTCCAATTGTGCCCCCTTGTGTCGGGGTCCCTTCTCTGGAACCCTCCCGTCTTTTTCCCCCCTTTTCTATTCCGTGCAGTAAAATTTTTTATGTCGTTTTCATGTCTCCCCCGACCCTCCTGTCCTCCGTTTCGTCAGGTCGATTTCCCCCCCAACCTTTTCTTTTGTTTGGAAAAATCCCCTAGCTTGGGGCTTGTTTGTTGGGAAAACCCTTTTCACTTTCCCCTAATTTTTTGACGTGCTTGACTGGTTTCGGATTCCAAATGGTGCTGGGATATTCCCATTTTGGGCCTGACGTAAAAAGGGACACAGAGTCTTAAAAAAGAATCCTTACTGAAGGGATCGGAACGTTCCGTAGGTTTGCCAGGCGCCAGTATGCTGCAGGGAGGTTTTTGGGTTGATGGGCCCCAAAAGATATGCTCGGTGTTATACTCACCCCCAGATATTTTTCCTTGAATAAGGTTTGCAGTCTTTGGCCATCTAAACTTTATTGTGTCTGCGGTCTTCTTTGCCCTTCCCCAATCTTCATGACTTTGCTTTTGGGCAGGGTTAAATTCAAGGAGCCAGTTGCTGGACCAGGCTTGTAGCCTGTCCAGGTCTCTTTGTAGTCCTGCCTGATCCTAATCCGATTTGATTCTTCTCATTAACTTCGCATCATCTGCAAAAAAGGACACTGAGTCTATCCCTTCTGTTATGTCGTTCACATATACCAAGAACAGCACAGGTCCTAGGACTGACCCCTGTGGAACCCTGCTTGTCACAGGCGCCCACTCTGACACCTCGTCGCGTACCATGACTCGTTGTTGCCTCCCTGTCAGATATTCCCTGATCCATGGCAGCGCCTTTCCTGTTATGTGTGCCTGATCCTCTAGCTTTTGTATAACCTCTTGTGAGGAACTGTGTCGAAGGCCTTCTTGCAGTCCAAAAATATGCAGTCGATCCACCCCTCTCTCTCTTGTCTTACTTCTGTCACCTTGTCATAAAACTCTAGTAGGTTTGTGACACAGGATATTCCTTCCCTGAAACCGTGCTGGTTATTTGTGTGTGTGTGTTTTGTGTGTGTGTGTGTGTGTGTGTGTGTGTGTGTGTGTGTGTGTTGGTGTGTGTGTGTGTGGGGTGTGTGTGTGTGTGTGTCAACAATCAATATTTGCACCAATAACTTATTACAGTTGTGACCGGGTGTGGAAGTGTGAATTGCTCGTTACACTATAATTTGTTCATGATTGTAGCCATGTATAAACGTAAGTAACCATTCTTACAGAATTCATTACCTTTGTAACTTGTGAGCTCATTACCTTTGTACCTAGTTCAGCTATCAAAACTTTGGTGGGCCCAGTCCCTGGACCCCTTACGTACCTCTGTAATCTGTAAATACCTTTGTAACTTGTCATGATTGTGACCAGACCTACCTGGAGTTCATTACCTTTGTAAATTGTGAGTTCATTACCTTTTTAAATTGTGAGTTCATTGCCTCTGTAAATTGCTCAGCTATCAAAACTTTGGAGTCCAGTCCCTGGACCAATTATGTACCTCTGTAATCTTTTGACTACCGCCCACAGGATGGTATGGAGCGCATAATAAACATATTAAAGTAACTACACAAATACAATTACATAGATTATCATACATAACAGCATATGTGAAGAGAACCTAGGATAACCCAAAAAAGTCAGAGTGACTTATTTCCATTGACAAGGCCTCAATAAGGAAGTTCACAACTGACCTAGAGACTGTTGACTGGCCTACAGAATTCTCCAAGGCCAATGGTATTGATGACTGGACAGACACTTTCTTAACAAATTACTTAGACTATACAACAAACATTGTCCTATAAAAACGAAACAGATCACAAACAAACGGCTTGGTTGCCCATGGCTAACCAGCACCATTCTGAAATCCATTGATAAGAAACACCAATATGAAAAGCAATGTAGACAGGGCTTAATACACAAAGATATTCTTAAACACTATTCATCAGTTCTCACCAAAGTAATAAAGAAAGCCAAACAACTATACTACTCCAGTAGATTCACAGACACAAGAGGAGATATAAAAAAGACCTGGAAAACACTCCCTCAGATCCTAGGGACCCATAAACTGAAAAAAAAACAAGAATATTGTCTTTACTAAACCTAATGAAACATCTCTGCATTCCACTGACACAGCTAACATGATAAACGACTTCTTCTCAACCATAGGATCTAATCTCGCCAATAAAATCCCATTTTACCAATGCCCATGCTGGGGACTACCTAGATGGAATTTCCCCCAAATTCCTTCTATCTTGCACCACTGAGCCCACGGAAGTCACCGAAAATTATAAAGTCACTTAAAAATAACTCAGGGAATGTGTCTCATGTCCCACCATTATTGTACAAGAGAGCGGCCCATGTCCTCTCGCATGCTATTTCATTACTTTTTAACAAGCCCACTAGAAACTAGCACCTTCCCGAAACTACTCAAGAGGGCAAGGGTTAAACCAATAAAATAAAGGTGGGACCCTACAGATTTAAACAACTATAGGCCAATATCAAACTTACCATTGCTATCCAAAATCTTTAAGAAACTCGTGCACAGGAACTATATTAATTTATAACAGCACAAAACATACTCAACCCATGCCAATTTGGATTCAGGAAAAATAAAAGCACTAATGAAAACAATCATAAAAATGCTAGATCTGTTTTAAACACAGCTTGGAAAATAAGGAAATCCACTAGGAATTTTTATTGACCAAGAAAAGCTTTTGACACAGAAAGACCACCGCATCCAAACTCCACAAACTTGACCCACTTACGGTATATGAGGCCATGCGCTTGTATATTTCAAATCTTACCTTACTAATAGGTATCAGTATGTCCACCATTAAAGACACAGCATCAACAACACGGCCACTTGATACTGGAGTTCCCCCAGGGAAGTGCCCTTTGGGTCCCCTGCTTTTCCTCATATACATAATGATCTTCCAAACGTATCCCAACACCTGAAACTCATTCCTTTTTTCTGACGACATGACTTATGTCATCTCTCACCCTAATCTTGCCACCCTCAACCCCCATTTTAACGAGGAACTGATCAAAATATCGACTTGGATGACAGCCAATAAACTTACACTTAGCACTGACAAAACCTATTATATTATGTTTGGTAGCAGAGCAGGAGCTGCGCAAATTAACATTAAGATCGACAACACTCTAATTACCAGACATAATGAGGGCAAATTTCTAGGCCTGTACCTTGACAACAACCTGAATTTCAGTACCCATATCCCCAAAACATAACCAAAAAGTATCGAAAACGGGTTGGGAATCCTCTCCAAGATACGAACTAAAGTGCCACAAAATGCCCCTTCTCATACTATACCACTCACTTATTTTTCCATACCCACCTATGCTATTTGTGCTTGGGGGTCAACTCAGCAAACACACCTAAAGCCAATAATAGCCCAACAAAAAGCTGCAGTAAGAACAATCACTAAATCCCATCCCTGGCAACACCCCCCCCCCCTACTCTTCATAGATCTAAACTTACTCGCTGGTCAGTACATCCACATTTACTACTGTGGGAATCTACATCTACAGACCTTAAATTCCAGTATTAACCTTGACAGTTTTGACAGAACCCACAGGCATAACACAAGACACAAGCACTCTATGACATTTTCCCCCTGTCCGACTAAACCTTTACAAAAATTCAATGTATGTCAAAGGCCCTAAAATCTGGAACACTACCTGAAAACTCTAGAACTGCCCGACACATTCATCACCTTTAAAACTACCATTTGAAAACATCTTATCTTCCTGATACACCCCATCAACTAACTACACAAATACCACCTGGGTTCACACTTGCACTCTCTCACCCATTTGGCCATAAACAGAAAAAATAATCTCAATTTTAAAATAATAATCTTAACTAGTCATAAGTTGCTGTGATACTCCAATACTGAAACTATGTACTGTGCCAAAACAAAAGCATTCAACATTGCTAAACTCACAAACTAGTATTTAGTAACTTAGCCATAATACCAACTTACCTCGTAATTTGTAATATTTTAAAAAAAGTATTAAACTAAGTCTGCCCAAACGCCTAGCCATGCTAGGTTTTTCTAGTGGTACACTGTAATTATTATTTTACATGAAACCACACAATAACCAAGTTCTGTAAACTCAGCATTGTAATCCTTATAGAAAATAAACTTTGAATTAAATTTGCCTTCACTCAACCGTCATTTCTTCTCAAAATGATGTTACATGAGAATGGGAGGTTCTTCTTTATTTATTCTACCGTATCAATGTAGAGACAACTTGTACAACAAACCAGACTTGTACATTTCGTTGTTCACAAAACTTACCTTCGCCGGGTTTTGTTTACATAATTTCGGCGCCTGTCCCTCTCTAAATGCACTCATTCTTTCTCTCTCATTTATTCGTTTAATCTCTTTACTTACTCCTGACCCTACATTAAGACTACAAAAAATTTTGAGGTAAGTAATGAGTGAACTGTATATACATTTTTTTGCTCTGGGATGCTTAAGTATCATAGAATATATGTGTGGGTGGGTTGGCCTGGTATGGTAGCCCCGGCTGACTACCATACATACCACACTTGATTTCTTACAATAAATACTACTCATCTCACCCTAGATTAAGACTTCAAATATTTTTAAAGGGAAGTAATGAGTAAACTGTATATGCATTTTATCGCTATGGGATGCTTTAAAAAATAATAGAATATATGTGTAGTGGGGTGGCCTATATGATAGCCCGCTGACTACCATACATACCACACTTGATTTCTTACAAAAAATACTACTTGTCCACCCTAGATTAAACTATAAATATTTTAAGGTAAGTATTGAGTGACTATGTGTGTATTGTACTTTTTTTATTGTTTTTTATGCCTAGTTCTATGCTAACTTAATATATGTTAGTGTAAACTTGTTTTTCATTATTTGTATACATTTATAAGTGAAAAAAAATGGGTGTTTTCCCCTTTTCGGCTATTTCCGCTTTAACAGCGGTAGCCTGGAACCTAACCGCTGTATAAGTGGGGCCCTACTGTATATTGAACCATGGTCACATCACACATCCCTGTCTAGCACAGAGTGCAAGTTTATTTAGGTACAGGTGCACGTAAGTATACATGTAATTTTTGAGTCTATATAAAACATGAAAATAATGTTAAAATGTGAAATTTGGGAAAGTTTCTAGACATAATAAACACATATGCTAACAAAGCTAACTGAGAACATAACAAACCGAGTGGGGTGGGGCGACCATATTAGAAATCAGGTGGGGAGCTGTATGGCAAGTTTTTAAACATAATTTGAGAAGTCCGTATTAGCGAATGCAGCAAGTCAAAATGCCGTAAAGTGGGCGCTACTATGGTTATATTCAGTTTTGATGCTTTACAGTTCTGAAAGAATAAATTAAAAAATAAAATTATGCCTGTAGCAAGGCTGTCATTAGACCCACCAAGATACAGGGTTTTTTGGTTAAGAAATTATGTCTTGTGCATGTACAAACAATACAAAATCAAATGTACTGCATTCAGCCACCTACCTGATATAGATGACTGGTCCATGGCCATTGTCACCAAAATTTCCTAAGCTCATTAAAAAAATTTTTGTCGTAGTCTTCTGGAATTGCTGGGTATCTTAAACACGACTCCATTTACATCACTGTGCCAAATGTGGCGGAAAACATTATATACTGAGTCAAAAAAAAAGAATTAGTGTGCACTACCTAGCAGAGTTTACTGCCAAGGGGGAAACAATCCTGTGTTCCTGTGCAAAAAAATAATAATAGAACTTTCTTTG
>NW_026505437.1:0-17327 GCF_026875155.1 Cherax quadricarinatus
AATTTCTCCCTTCCATCCATCCTGTAGGGACTATCCCTTTCCCAAGCTATCATCGGTGGATCTTCTGGGAAGTAATCCATCCATGATGCCTCATCGAATTCTTCTCGTATCCACGTCCAGAGATCATTTATTCTTTTCTAAGTCCTGGGGCCCCCCAGGACCTGTCGAAGATCGATGTCAGGATCAATCTGTCATCCCCTTTCCGTTGTGTAGTTTGTAGAAGTTAGGCTCTATCTCGTGTCTGTAGCTTCTCCTGTAGTGGGGAGATCTGTCCCTTGGTGACCTGTTCCTACTGTAGTCTCTGTCGGAATTCCTGTAATAATTTCCTCCATTATTTCTCTGGTAGTTATCGTTGTTTTTGTAATTGCTCTTGTAGTTGTTTCTGTTGCTACCGTAGTATTTCTTTCCTTGTTCTGTGTTTGTCTGGCCTCCTTTCCTTCTGTTGGGTCGAGCCTTATTGTTCGGACCCTTCTTCGGAGGGGATTCCAGCTTAGTAACCCTGTCTAGCAGAGTCTTCAGAGTTTTAGCAATGGAGTTCAAATCCGCTTGTTCCGGGGGTGCCCCTGGAGCTGGCGGAGTCTCTTCCACTGCTGGGGCAGGACCTTGTTCGGTCATTGGTGTCTCTTCTACCCCCAGGATCTGGCAATATAAACACAAATGCAGTATAATGTGATCCTTTATTGACTACGTTTCGCCCACACAGTGGGCTTTTTCAAGTCACAAACCTGGGGTGGAAGGAACGCGAGTATTTATAGTCCGGCTGAGGTCAGGTGAAGAATGCTGCATCTGATGATGTACCGAGTTGGGTTGTAGAGTCTAAAAACTTGGGTAGCTTGGAAAGGAGACTGGACAAGTTTGTGAGCAGACCTTCTACAGTGTTCTTATGTGGGATAGCGATGAAGAAGTTTCTTGGCAAGTGGTTCAGCTATGTTATAGAAGCCACTTTTCTGGTTGAAGTTGTCGGATATAGAAATAAGTGATGATTCCAGGATTCTTCGGTATTGGGTGTTGTCTTCTGTGGTGATAAGTCTTGAGTTTCTGTAGTTTATCAAGTGGTTGTGTGAATTACGGTGTTGTACGCAGGCATTCCTTGTGTCGTCAGACCTGCTTGCGTATTGGTGTTCTGAAATACGTGTTTGGAGGTCCCTTGATGTTTTCGCCCACGTATAACTTGTTGCAGTCATTACAAGGGATTATGTATACCCCTGCAGAGGATGGAGGCTTGTCCTGCCTACTACTGGTGATGTCCTTGATGGTCGTGGTTGTGGAGGTAGATACTTGGAATGATGTTTTGGCAAAGATGTTGGAAACATGTTTGGCAATGGAGTTGGTGGGAAGGACTATGTATCTCTTCTCGGCAGTGTCTTCTCTGGGTGTGTTGAAGATGTTTAGTGCTCGCCGTCTGCAGTCTCTGACGAAGTGACGAGGATAGTGGAGTTTGGAAAATACCTGTTCATTATAGTGCATTCTTCCTCAAGGAACTCGTTGCTGCAGATTCTGAGTGCACGCAGGAAGAAGCCTATAATTACACCACGTTTGGTTTTGGTGTCGTGGTGAGAGTAGAAGTGGAGAAGATCGTTTGGTTGGTGGGTTTTCGATAGACTTTAAAACGAAGTTCGTGGTCAGCTTTGCAGAGTAGAACATCAAGGAAAGGAAGAGTGTTGTCGACCTCTTCTTCAAGTGTGAACTGGATTGAAGGCTCGACCTGGTTGAGCTTGTCTTGGAGAGCTTGAACGTTGAAGCGTTTAGGAGTTATGAGGAGAATGTCGTCAACATAAGGAGCCAGGTGACAGACGAAGGAATAATGGTGGAGAAACGTTCGGCTTCTAGATGTTCCATGTATAGGTTCGCTAGGACTGCACTGAGTGGCGAACCCATGGGTAGTCCAAAAGTCTGCTGAAAGAGGTGATTTTCAAAAGAGAAACACGTAAGTCAACACATAGTTCAACCAGGTCGATGAAGTCGCTGGCTGGAATGGGAAGATCAAGTGAATCGTCAATTTTCTTGCGCAAGAGATCGATGGCTTGTTTAGTAGGTACTTTAGTGAATAGGGAAGTCACGTCAAGGCTGGAAAGCTTCTTGTTCCTGATGTTGATGTTGCGAATGCGATTGAGAAGATCACCTGAGTGTTTGAGATGTGCTGGACTGATAGTGCCCAAGAGTTATAGGCTTCTTCCTGCGTGCACTCAGAATCTGCAGCAACGAGTTCCTTGAGGAAGGAATGCACTATAATTGAACAGGTATTTTCCAAACTCCACTATCCTTGTCACTTCATCAGAGACTGCAGACGGCGAGCACTAAACATCTTCAACACACCCAGAGAAGACACTGCCGAGAAGAGATACATAGTCCTTCCCACCAACTCCATTTGCCAAACATGTTTCCAACATCTTTGCCAAAACATCATTCCAAGTATCTACCTCCACAACCACGACCATCAAGGACATCACCAGTAGTAGGCAGGACAAGCCTCCATCCTCTGCAGGGGTATACATAATCCCTTGTAATGACTGCAACAAGTTATACGTGGGCGAAACATCAAGGGACCTCCAAACACGTATTTCAGAACACCAATACGCAAGCAGGTCTGACGACACAAGGAATGCCTGCGTACAACACCGTAATTCACACAACCACTTGATAAACTACAGAAACTCAAGACTTATCGCCACAGAAGACAACACCCAATACCGAAGAATCCTGGAATCATTACTTATTTCTATATCCGACAACTTCAACCAGAATAGTGGCTTCTATAACATAGCTGAACCACTTGCCAAGAAACTTCTTCATCGCTATCCCACATAAGAACACTGTAGAAGGTCTGCTCACAAACTTGTCCAGTCTCCTTTCCAAGCTACCCAAGTTTTTAGACTCTACAACCCAACTCGGTACATCATCAGATGCAGCATTCTTCACCTGACCTCAGCCGGACTATAAATACTCGCGTTCCTTCCACCCCAGGTAGTTCTGTTTGTGACTTGAAAAAGCCCACTGTGTGGGCGAAACGTAGTCAATAAAGGATCACATTATACTGCATTTGTGTTTATATTGCCATTGTGTCGGTATTTTATACCATTTATTTCCACCCCCAGGATCTCTTGCCAGGTGTTTACTATCTTTGGCAGAGGCTCCCCTTTCTCCTCTGTCCTCTTCGCCTTGGTGTATTCCAAGACAGGTTGTGATTCTGGGAGCTTCTTTTTCGGTATTCTGGTGAAGGACAGGGCGTGGGCAACTATATCTTTAGTTACCTCTTCCCCGAATTCTTCAAAAACTAGAGAGCCCAGAGCCTTAAGTTTTTCGACTGTGTGTTCCGAGGCAATGGTAAGTCCCAGGGCTTGGGTGGCTGCCAGATGTTTGTAATGTTTTCTGGTCTCTGCTTCTAAGGTCTCCCTGAGCCAGGCTGGGTAGTCCACATGTGCTGGTAGGGACAGTACCCGTATGGGCTTCTGGCCCATTTCCGGAATCACACCTGCCTTGTGGCAGTCTTCGAAGTATTGAATTCTGTTGTTAAAGAAGTCTAGTTCCCTGTATAATTTTCGAAGTTCAGTAGCCGCCCTGGTTTCCCTGCTATTCAATACTCTAAGAGGCCTGTCTTTAACAGAGAAGGCCGGAATAAGGTCTTCAATTTTTTCAATCAGAGAAACCTTAGTAGTATTGTTGCTTCTGAAGGGAGGTCCTGCAGTACCCCCTCCCCCATGGGTAGGTGGGCAGCGAGAGCCCAGGCCCCTTTGAAATACTTCTCAGGGTCCCGGATCTGCTTGGTCGAAGTCCATCCTTGCGTTGTCGTCCCTTCATCTGCTGCTGTAGGATCCGTCAGTAGAGATATAGGTTTGCCTGTTAGGTCCTCCCTGTTCAGTGGTTTCCAGCCTTCCCCCTTCCTGGAAATCTCAAAACCTATTTTTAAGCCCATATCTTCAGCTAGGCTCTTGTAGGTTTCGTCTGTCACGTCCAGAAAGATTTCCTCGTCAGGAGGAGCTGCCCCCGTGCTAGGGCCAGGCTCGTTGATTTCTCTCAAGATCCTCTGCATGTTGCTAGGGGACGTCTTAGGTGTTGTCTGTTCAGAAGGGTTTGGGTCATAAAACCCTACTCTGAGCACAACAACAGAAAAGGCTTTTCAAAAATTTGTCCAGTTTACATATGAGACTACGCAAGAAATAACAAATATACAAGTACAACACATATACAAGTACAACACATAAATAATATAAGGTTATCCTGGGTAGTATTTCTTTCTTCTCTAGGTTACTGCTTCTCACTCAGTGTTGTCAAAACTCTCCGTCAGTCCTTCTGTGCCCGGGAAGTTGAAGTGCCGGATGCAACAGAAAGAAATCTGGATCGTTTGTCGGTTATCCTAGGTAATTTCTCCAGCTTCTGAAGAAATCTTACTGCAACAGGGCATCCTGTAGCATCTACTGCGTCCGGGAAAAAGGTTAGGTTTTGGTAGGAAGTGCCGAAAACGTCAATAGATGAGACAAGTTGCTCGTTGGTATCAGACTGTTGGGTCCAGTGTAGTGTTCCTTCGACCCACTACCCTCTCGGCTCGCTCAGAGTTTTCAGGACCTGCCTTCGTTGTTGTCCACTCAAACTCGTAGGTTAGGTAGGGTTTTCTCTAGTTTCTTCTGTCCTCAATCTCACTGGTCTTGGGAATTCTGCCTTCGTCAGTCCATCCTGTAGGGACATATCCCTTTCCCAAGCTATCATCGGTGGATCTTCTGGGAAGTAATCCATCCATGATGCCTCATCGAATTCTTCTCGTATCCACGTCCAGAGATCATTTATTTCTTTTCTAAGTCCTGGGGCCCCCCAGGACCTGTCGAAGATCGATGTCAGGATCAATCTGTCATCCCCTTTCCGTTGTGTAGTTTGTAGAAGTTGGGCTCTATCTCGTGTCTGTAGCTTCTCCTGTAGTGGGGAGATCTGTCCCTTGGTGACCTGTTCCTACTGTAGTCTCTGTCGGAATTCCTGTAATAATTTCCTCCATTATTTCTCTGGTAGTTATTGTTGTTTTTGTAATTGCTCTTGTAGTTGGTAATATAAACACAAATGCAGTATAATGTGATCCTTTATTGACTACGTTTCGCCCACACAGTGGGCTTTTTCAAGTCACAAACAGAACTACCTGGGGTGGAAGGAACGCGAGTATTTATAGTCCGGCTGAGGTCAGGTGAAGAATGCTGCATCTGATGATGTACCGAGTGGGGTTATAGAGTCTAAAAACTTGGGTAGCTTGGAAAGGAGATTGGATAAGTTTGTGAGCAGACCTTCTTCAGTGTTCTTATGTGGGATAGCGATGAAGAAGTTTCTTGGCAAGTGGTTCAGCTATGTTATAGAAGCCACTATTCTGGTTGAAGTTGTCGGATATAGAAATGAGTGATGATTCCAGGATTCTTCGGTATTGAGTGTTGTCTTCTGTGGCGATAAGTCTTGAGTTTCTGTAGTTTATCAAGTGGTTGTGTGAATTACGGTGTTGTACGCAGGCATTCCTTGTGTCGTCAGACCTGCTTGCGTATTGGTGTTCTGAAATACGTGTTTGGAGGTCCCTTGATGTTTCGCCCACGTATAACTTGTTGCAGTCATTACAAGGGATTATGTATACCCCTGCAGAGGATGGAGGCTTGTCCTGCCTACTACTGGTGATGTCCTTGATGGTCGTGGTTGTGGAGGTAGATACTTGGAATGATGTTTTGGCAAAAATGTTGGAAACATGTTTGGCAATGGAGTTGGTGGGAAGGACTATGTATCTCTTCTCGGCAGTGTCTTCTCTGGGTGTGTTGAAGATGTTTAAACGCTCGCCGTCTGCAGTCTCTGATGAAGTGACGAGGATAGTGGAGTTTAGAAAATATTTGTTCAATTATATGCATTCTTCCTCAAGGAACTCGTTGCTGCAGATTCTGAGTGCACGCAGGAAGAAGCCTATAATTACACCACGTTTGGTTTTGGTGTCGTGGTGAGAGTAGAAGTGGAGAAGATCGTTTTTGTTGGTGGGTTTTCGATAGACTTTAAAACGAAGTTCGTGGTCAGATTTGCAGAGCAGGACATCAAGGAAAGGAAGAGTGTTGTCGACTTCTTCTTCAAGTGTGAACTGGATTGAAGGCTCGACCTGGTTGAGCTTGTCTTGGAGAGCTTGAACGTTGAAGCGTTTAGGAGTTATGAGGAGAATGTCGTAAACATAACGGAGCCAGGTGACAGACGAAGGAATAATGGTGGAGAAACGTTCGGCTTCTAGATGTTCCATGTATAGGTTCGCCAGGACTGCACTGAGTGGCGAACCCATGGGTAGTCCAAAAGTCTGCTGAAAGAGGTGATTTTCGAAAGAGAAACACGTGAAGCAACACATAGTTCAACAAGGTCGATGAAATCGCTGGCTGGAATGGGAAGATCAAGTGAATCGTCAATTTTTCTGCGCAAGAGATCGATGGCTTGTGTAGTAGGTACTTTGGTGAATAGGGAAGTCACCTCAAGGCTGGAAAGTTTCTTGTTCCTGATGTTGATGTTGCGAATGCGATTGAGAAGATCACCTGAGTGTTTGAGATGTGCTGGACTGATAGTGCCCAAGAGTTTAGAGAGGTGTTTGGCGAGAATTCCTGAGAGCTGGTGGGGAGCACTGCCTATTCCCGAGGATATGGGCCTCAGTGGGATACCACGCTTGTGAGTCTTTGGCAGGCCGTACATTCTGGCAGGTCTGGGGTTGCTGGCATGGTGTGCAGAAGTTTCTTCCCTTGTTCTGAGCCCCTTAGAATGCGGCGAGTCCTTTGAAGAAAAGTTTTAGTAAGGTTGTCCACTTGGTTAGTTGTGAGAGGTTTGTAGGTATCTGGGTCATTAAGTAGATTGAGCATTTTGTTCCTGTAATCGTCAGTGTTCATGATAACAACACCACCTTTTTTATCAGCGGTGGTGACCCTGATGGTCGTGTCTTCTGCTAAACCTTTGAGTGCATTTATGTAACGTCGAGGTATGACTGGGGAGCTGCGTGTTGAGATGGCTTTCCAGCCTTGACGTGACTTCCCTATTCACCAAAGTACCTACTACACAAGCCATCGATCTCTTGCGCAGAAAAATTGACGATTCACTTGATCTTCCCATTCCAGCCAGCGATTTCATCGACCTTGTTGAACTATGTGTTGGCTTCACGTGTTTCTCTTTCGAAAATCACCTCTTTCAGCAGACTTTTGGACTACCCATGGGTTCGCCACTCAGTGCAGTCCTGGCGAACCTATACATGGAACATCTAGAAGCCGAACGTTTCTCCACTATTATTCCTTCGTCTGTCACCTGGCTCCGTTATGTTGACGACATTCTCCTCATAACTCCTAAACGCTTCAACGTTCAAGCTCTCCAAGACAAGCTCAACCAGGTCGAGCCTTCAATCCAGTTCACACTTGAAGAAGAAGTCGACAACACTCTTCCTTTCCTTGATGTCCTGCTCTGCAAATCTGACCACGAACTTCGTTTTAAAGTCTATCGAAAACCCACCAACCAAAACGATCTTCTCCACTTCTACTCTCACCACGACACCAAAACCAAACGTGGTGTAATTATAGGCTTCTTCCTGCGTGCACTCAGAATCTGCAGCAACGAGTTCCTTGAGGAAGAATGCACTATAATTGAACAAATATTTTCTAAACTCCACTATCCTCGTCACTTTTATCAGAGACTGCAGACGGCGAGCGTTAAACATCTTCAACACACCCAGAGAAGACACTGCCGAGAAGAGATACATAGTCCTTCCCACCAACTCCATTGCCAAACATGTTTCCAACATTTTTGCCAAAACATCATTCCAAGTATCTACCTCCACAACCACGACCATCAAGGACATCACCAGTAGTAGCAGGACAAGCCTCCATCCTCTGCAGGGGTATACATAATCCCTTGTAATGACTGCAACAAGTTATACGTGGGCGAAACATCAAGGACCTCCAAACACGTATTTCAGAACACCAATACGCAAGCAGGTCTGACGACACAAGGAATGCCTGCGTACAACACCGTAATTCACACAACCACTTGATAAACTACAGAAACTCAAGACTTATCGCCACAGAAGACAACACTCAATACCGAAGAATCCTGGAATCATCACTCATTTCTATATCCGACAACTTCAACCAGAATAGTGGCTTCTATAACATAGCTGAACCACTTGCCAAGAAACTTCTTCATCGCTATCCCACATAAGAACACTGAAGAAGGTCTGCTCACAAACTTATCCATCTCCTTTCCAAGCTACCCAAGTTTTTAGACTCTATAACCCCACTCGGTACATCATCAGATGCAGCATTCTTCACTTGACCTCAGCCGGACTATAAATACTCGCGTTCCTTCCACCCAGGTAGTTCTGTTTGTGACTTGAAAAAGCCCACTGTGTGGGCGAAACGTAGTCAATAAAGGATCACATTATACTGCATTTGTGTTTATATTACCATTGTGTCGGTATTTTATACCATTTATTTCCATCGTGCTCTTGTAGTTGTTTCTGTTGCCTACCGTAGTATTTCTTTCCTTGTTCTGTGTTTGTCTGGCCTCCTTTCCTTCTGTTGGGTCGAGCCTTATTGTTCGGACCCTTCTTCGGAGGGGATTCCAGCTTAGTAACCCTGTCTAGCAGAGTCTTCAGAGTTTTAGCAATGGAGTTCAAATCCGCTTGTTCCGGGGGTTGCCCCTGGAGCTGGCGGAGTCTCTTCCACTGCTGGGCAGGACCTTGTTCGGTCATTGGTGTCTCTTCTACCCCCAGGATCTCTTGCCAGGTGTTTACTATCTTCGCCAGAGGCTCCCCTTTCTCCTCTGTCCTCTTCGCCTTGGTGTATTCCAAGACAGGTTGTGATTCTGGGAGCTTCTTTTTCGGTATTCTGGTGAAGGACAGGGCGTGGGCAACTATATCTTTAGTTACCTCTTCCCCGAATTCTTCAAAAACTAGAGAGCCCAGAGCCTTAAGTTTTTCGACTGTGTGTTCCGAGGCAATGGTAAGTCCCAGGGCTTGGGTGGCTGCCAGATGTTTGTAATGTTTTCTGGTCTCTGCTTCTAAGGTCTCCCTGAGCCAGGCTGGGTAGTCCACATGTGCTGGTAGGGACAGTACCCGTATGGGCTTCTGCCCATTCCGGAATCACACCTGCCTTGTGGCAGTCTTCGAAGTATTGAATTCTGTTGTTAAAGAAGTCTAGTTCCATGTATAATTTCGAAGTTCAGTAGCCGCCTGGTTTCCCTGCTATTCAATACTCTAAGAGGCCTGTCTTTAACAGAGAAGGCCGGAATAAGGTCTTCAATTTTTTCAATCAGAGAAACCTTAGTAGTATTGTTGCTTCTGAAGGGGAGGTCCTGCAGGACCCCCTCCCCCTGGGTAGGTGGGCAGCGAGAGCCCAGGCCCCTTTGAATACTTCTCAGGGTCCCGGATCTGCTTGGTCGAAGTCCATCCTTGCGTTGTCGTCCCTTCATCTGCTGCTGTAGGATCCGTCAGTAGAGATATAGGGGATATGAGGGGAGACCTGATCGAAGTGTATAAGTGGAAGATAGGTATTAATAAAGGGGATATTAACAAGGTCTTGAGAATATCTCTCAAGAGAGAAACCCACAGTAATGGATTTAAATTAGATAAGTTTAGATTTAGAAAGGACATAGGAAGTATTGGTTTGGAAATAGGGTAGTAGATGAGTGGAACAGTCTACCTAGTTGGGTTATTGAGGCTAGGACTTTGGGTAGTTTCAAATTTAGGTTGGATAAAAACATGAGTGGGATGGGTTGGATTTGAGTGGGACTTGCACATCAGAGCTTATTTCTTGGGTAGTATTGAAAATTGGGTAGATCAAATGTTTGTTAGTGGGATGAATTGTAAAGGACCTGCTAGTATAGGCCAACAGGCCTGCTGCGTGTTCTCCTTTCTTATGTTCTTATGTTCTTATGTCCTCCCTGTTCAGTGGTTTCCACCTTCCCCTTCTGGAAATCTCAAAACCTATTTTTAAGCCCATTTCTTCAGCTGGTCTTTTTGGTTTCGTCTGTCACGTCCCAAAAAATTTCCGTCAGGAGGGGTGCCCCCCCTGCTAGGGCCACTCGTTGATTTTCTCTCCCGATCCCTGCATGTTCTAGGGAGTCTTAGGTGTGTCTGTTCAGAAGGGTTGGGTATAAAAAACCCCATCTGAGCACCAAAAGAAAAGGGTTTTCAAAAATTTGTCCAGTTTACATATGGAAAAACGCAAGAAATAACAAAATACAAGTACAACACATATACAAGTACAAAACTAAATAATATAATTATCCCGGGGAGATTTTTTTTTCTTAGGGTTTTGCTTTCACTCAGTGTTTCAAAACTCTCCGTCAGTCCTTTGTGCCCCGGGGAAATTGAAGTGCCGGATGAACAGAAAGAAATCTGGATCGTTTTTCGGTTATCCCAGGTAATTTTTTCCAGTTCTGAAAAATTTACTCAACAGGGCTCCTGTACATTACTGCGTCCGGGAAAAAAGGTTTGGTTTTTGGTAGGGGAAATGCGAAAAGTCAATAGAAGACAAGTTGCTCGTTGGTTTAGACTGTTGGGTCCAGTGAGTGTTCCTTCGACCCATTCCCTCTCGGCTCGTCAGAGTTTTCAGGACCTGCCTTCGTTTTTTTCACTCAAACTCGAGGTTTGGTAGGGGGTTTTTTTAGTTTCTTCTGTCCTCAATTCCCCTGGCTGGGGAAATTTTGCCCTTGTCAGTTCCCTCCTGTTGGGGGAAAATCCCTTTCCAAGCTATCTCGGGGGTCTTTGGGAATATCCATCCATGATGCCCCATCGAAATTTTTCCGTATCCAGTCCCGAGATCATTTATTTTTTTTCTAAACCTGGGGGCCCGGACCTGTCGAAATCGATTCAGATCAATCTGTATCCCCCTTTTCCCTTGTGTAGTTTGTAGAAGTTGGGCTTATCTGTGTCTGTAGCTTCTCCTGTAGTGGGGGATCTGTCCCTTGGGGACCCGTTTTTCCCACTGTAGTCTCTGCGAATTTCCCGTAATAATTTCCTCCATTATTTCTCGGTGTTATCGTTTTTTTTGTATTGCTTTTGTAGTTTTTTTGTTGTTACCGTAGTATTTTTTTCCTTGTTCTGTGTTTGTCTGGCCTCCTTTCCTTCTGTTGGTCGGCTTTTGTTCGGACCCTTCTTCGGAGGGGATTCCAGTTGTAACCCCGCTAGCAAGTCTTTTAAGTTTTTGCAATGGAGTTAAATCCGCTGTTCCCGGGGGGGCCCCGGGGCTGGCGGAGTCTTTCCATGCTGGGGGAGGACCCTTTTTCGGTATTGGTGTCTCTTCTACCCCCCGATCTCTTGCCAGGTGTTTATATCTTGCCCGAGGCTCCCCTTTCTCCTCTGTCCTTTGCCCCTTTGGGGTATTCAAGACAGGGTTTTGATTTGGGAGTTTTTTTTTCGGTATTCTGGTGAAGGACAGGGCGTGGGCAACTTAAACTTTAGTTACCCCTTCCCCCAACTTCAAAAAATAGAGAGCCCAGAGCCCAAGTTTTTTTTGCGTGTGTTTCCCAGGCAATGGGGAAGTCCCAGGGCTTGGGTGGCTGCCCGATGTTTGTAATGTTTTTGGCTCTGCTTCTAAGGGCTCCCGGCCCGGCTGGGGATCCACATGTCGGTAGGGACAGTACCCGTATTTGGGGTTCTGGCCCATTTCCCCAATCCACCTGCCTTTGGCAGTCTTCGAAGTATTGAATTCTGTTGTTAAAAAAGGGCTAGTTCCCTGTATAATTTTTGAAATTCATAGCCGCCCTGGGTTTTCCCCGCTATTCAATACTTAAGGGGCCCGTCTTTAACAGAGAAGGCCGGAATAAGGTCTTCATTTTTTTCAACAGAGAAACCTTAGTAGTATTGTTGCTTCTGAAGGGGGGGGTCCGCAGGGGCCCCCCCCCCCCTGGGGAGGTGGGCAGCGAGGGCCCAGGCCCCTTTTAAATACTTCTCGGGTCCCCGGGTCTGCTTGGTCGAAGTCCATCCCTTTCTTTTGTCCCTTCATCTCTGCTGTAGGTCCGTCATAGGATATAGGTTTGCCTGTTTGGGCTCCTGTTCAGTGGTTTCCACCTTCCCCCTTCCGGAAATCTCAAAACCTATTTTAAGCCCCTTTTTCACTAGGGTCTTGTAGGTTTCGTTGTCACGCCAGAAAGATTTCCCTCGGGTTTAGGGGGACTGCCCCCCCGGCTAGGGCCCGGCTGTTTATTTCTCTCAAGTCCTTGCTTTGTAGGGGATCTTAGGTGTTGTCTGTTAGAAGGGTTTGGGGCAAAAAACCCTACCTTTAGCAAAACAAAGAAAAGGCTTTTCAAAAAAATTTTTCCCGTTTACATATGAGACACGAAAAAAATAACAAAAATTTCAAGCAAACATTACAAGTCAAACTAAATAATATAAGGTTTCCGGGGGAGTATTTCTTTCTTCCTAGGTTATGCTTCTCACTCGTGTTGTCAAAACTCTCCGTCAGTCCTTCTGTGCCGGGGAAATTGAAGTGCCGGGTGCAACAGAAAGAAATTTGGATCGTTTGTCGGTTACCTAGGTAATTTCTCCAGCTTTGAGAATCTTACTGCAACAGGGCACCTGTAGCATCTTTTACTGGTCCGGGAAAAAGGTTAGGTTTTGGGAGGAAGTGCCCAAAACGTCAAAGATGAGACAGGTTGCTCGTTGGATAGACTGTTGGGTCCAGTGTAGTGTTCCTTGACCCCCCAAACCCCCTGGCTCGCTCAAGTTTTAGGATGCCCTTCGTTTTTGTCCACTCAAACTGTAGGTTGGGAGGGTTTCTCTAGTTTCTTTGCCCCAATTCCTGGTCTTGGGGTTCTGCTTCGTCAGTCCACCTGTAGGGGCATTCCCCTTTCCCCAAATATCATCGGTGGATCTTTTGGGGAATAATCCATCCATGATGCCCCCATCGAATTTTTTCTGTATCCCCGTGGATCATTTATTTTTTTCTAAGTCCTGGGGCCCAGGACCTGTCCCAAGTCGATGTCAGGATCACTGTCATCCCCTTTTCCCTTTTGTGTTTGTAGAAATTGGGGTCTTCTCGTGTTGTAGTTTCCTGTAGTGGGGGGGATCTGTCCCTTTTGGGGACCTGTTCCTACTGTAGTCTCTTCGGAAATTTCCCGAATAAATTTTCCCCCATTATTTCTCTGGTAGTTTTCGTTGTTTTTGTAATTGCTCTTTGTTGTTTCTGTTGTTACCGTAGTTTTCTTTTCCCTTTTTTTGTGTTTTTTGGCCTCCCTTTTCCCTTTTGTTGGGCGAGCTTATTGTTCGGACCCCTTTTCGGGGGGATTCCCGCTTTTGTAACCTGTCTAGCAGAGTCTTCGAGTTTTTTTGCAAAGGGTTCAAATGCTTTTTCCGGGGGGGGCCCCGGGGCGGCGGGGCTCTTCCCCGCTGGGGGGAGGACCTTGTTTTGGTCAGGTGTCTCTTCTCCCCGGTCTCTTGCCGGTTTTTTCTATCTTTGCCAGAGGCTCCCCCTTTTCCTCGTCCCCTTTGCCTTTGGGGTTTTCCAAAACAGGTTGGATTCTGGGGCTTCTTTTTCGGTATTCTCGTGAAAGGGCGGGCGTGGGGAAATATATCTTTAGTTACCCTTCCCCCAATTCTTCAAAACAGAGAGCCCAGAGCCTTAAGCTTTTCGACTGTGTGTTCCCAGGCAAGGTTTAAACCCAGGGCTTGGGGGGTGCCGATGTTTTTTAATGTTTTTGGGGCTTGTTTAAGGGCTCCCCGAGCCCCGTGGGGAGTCACATGTCTGGTGGGACGTACCCGATGGGTTTGGCCCATTTCCGGAATCACACCTGCCTTGTGGGAGTCTTCGAAGTATTGAATTTTGTTAAAGAAAAATCTAGTTCCCTGTATAATTTTCGAAGTTCAGTACCCCCCTTTTTCCCTGCTATTCAATATTAAAGGCCCGTCTTTAACAGAGAGGCCGGAATAAGGTCTTTATTTTTTCAATCAGGAAAACCTTAGTAATTGTTGCTTCTGAAGGGGGGGCCGCAGGCCCCCTCCCCCCTGGTAGGTGGGCAGCGGGGAGCCCAGGCCCCTTTAAATACTTCCGGGCCCCCATCTGCTTGGTCGAAACCCATCCCGCGTTTTCGTCCCTTTTGCTGCTTTTGGTCCTCAAATGAGATTTATTTGCCTGTTAGGTCCTCCCCGTTCTGGTTCCAGCCTTCCCCCCTTTCCGGGGAAAACTCAAAACCTATTTTTAAGCCCCTATCTTCAGCTAGCTTTGTAGGTTTCGTCTGTCCGTCCAGAAAAATTTCCCCCGTCGGAGGAGTGTTAATGTTTAGGAGGGGGGCTGCCCCCTGCTAGGCCGGCTCGTTGTTTTTTCAAGATCCCCTGCTGTTGCTAGGGACGTCTTTGGGTTGTCTGTTTAGAAGGGGTTTGGGTCTAAAACCCCACCGAGCACAACAACAGAAAAAGGCTTTTCAAAAATTTTCCAGTTTAATATGAGACTACGCAAGAAATAACAAATATAAAATACAAAAAACATATACAAATACAAACATAAAAAAATATAAAGGTTTCCTGGGTAGTATTTTTTCTTTTCCCAGGTTTTTGCTTCTCATCAGTGTTGCAAAATCCCGTCAGTCCTTCGTGCCCGGGAAATTGAAGTGCCCGGGTTTTCAACAGAAAAAAAATCTGGGTTTTGTCGGTTACCTAGGTAATTTTCTCCCGCTTTGAAGAAATCTATGCAACGGGCTCCTGTCATCTACTGCGTCCGGGAAAAAAAAGGGTTTGGTTTCGGTAGGAAAGGCCGAAAAATCAATAATGAGACAAGTTGCCGTTGGTATTCGACTGTTGGGTCAGTTATGTTTCCCCGACCCCTCCCCCCTCGGCTCGCCAGAGTTTTCAGGGGCCCGCTTGTTTTTGTCCACTCAAACTGTAGGTTAGGTAGGGTTTTTTTTAGTTTCTTCTGTTCAATTCATGGGTTTTGGGAAAATTTGCCCTTCGTCGTCCATCCTGTAGGGACATATCCCTTTCCCCAAACTTCATCGGGGGATTTTGGGGAAAATCCATCCGATGCCCCATCGAATTCTTCTCGTATCCACGTCCAGATCATTTATTTCTTTTTTAAGTCTGGGGCCCAGGGCCCCGTGTGATGAATGGACCCGTCAAGTCGATGTCGGATCAATCTGTCTTTCCCCCTTTTCCCTTGTTTTTGTAAAAGTTTGGGTCTATTCGTGTCTGTGCTTTCCGTATGGGGAGATCTGTCCCTGGTGACCTGTTCCTCTGTAGTCTTGTCGGAATTCTGTAAAATTTTTTCCCCCTTTTTTTTTTTGGTAGTTATCGTTGTTTTTGTAATTGCTCTTTTGTTGTTTTGTTGTTTCCGTTTGTTTTCTTTCCCTTTTCTTTTTTTCTGGCCTCCTTTCCTTTTGTTGGGTCGAGCCTATTGTTGGGGCCCTTCTTCGGAGGGGATTCCATTAGTAACCCCCCTCTAGCAGAGTCTTAGAGTTTTAGCAATGGATTCAAAACCCCTTGTTCCGGGGGTGCCCCCGGAGTGGCGGGTCTCTTCCACTGCTGGGGCAGGACCTTGTTTGGTCTTGGGCTCTTTCCCCCAGGATCTTTGCCCGGTGTTTACTATCTTTGCCAGAGGCCCCCTTTCTCCTTGTCCCCCTTCGCCTTGGTGTATTCCAAGACAGGTTGTGATTTTGGGGCTTCTTTTTCGGTATTCTGGTGAAGGACAGGGCTGGGGAACTATTCTTTTATTACCTCTTCCCCCAATTCTTCAAAAA
The DNA here is from genome assembly GCF_026875155.1 of Cherax quadricarinatus. NCBI lineage: Eukaryota > Metazoa > Arthropoda > Malacostraca > Decapoda > Parastacidae > Cherax > Cherax quadricarinatus. The sequence continues at coordinate 15,691 of NW_026505437.1, forward strand.
CTAGAGGCCAGAGCCTTAAGTTTTTTTGAAAATGTGTGTTCCGAGGGAAGGTAAGTCCCAGGGCTTTGGGGGGCTGCCCCGATGTTTGTAAGTTTTTGGTCTCTGCTTCAAGGTCTCCCCGAGCCAGGCTGGGGAGTCCACTGTGTGGTAGGGGCAGTACCCGTATGGGCTTTCGGGCCCATTTTGGAATCCCCCTGCCTTTGGGAGTCTTTGAAGTATTAATTTGTGTTAAAGAAGTTTTCCCGTATATTTTTGAAGTTCATAGCCGCCCCGGTTTCCCCCGCTATTCAAAACTTAAGGGCCGTCTTTAACAGAGAAGGCCGGATAAAGGGCTTCAATTTTTTCAATCAGAAAACCTTGTAGTATTGTTTTCCCTTTTGAAGGGGGGTCCCGCAGGACCCCCTCCCCCTGGGTAGGTGGGGCAGCGAGGCCCAGGCCCTTTTAAATACTTCTTGGGTCCCATCTGCTTGGGGAAGTCCCTCCCCTTGTTTTTTCCCTTTATTGCTGCTGTAGGATCCGTCAGTGGGAAAAGGTTTGCCTGTTTGGTCCTCCCTGTTTAGTGGTTTCCAGCCTTCCCCTTCCTGGAAATCTCAAAACCCATTTTTTAAACCCCTATCTTCAGCTAGGCTCTTGTAGGTTTGTCTGTCACGTCCAGAAAGATTTCCCCCGTCGGAGGAGTGCCCCGTGCTAGGGCCGGCCGTTGATTTCTTTTTCCCGTCCCCTTTCATGGGTTTTAGGGGAGTTTTGGTGTTGTCTGTTTAGAAGGGTTTTTGGGCATAAAAACCCTACTCTGAGCCAAAAAAGAAAAGGCTTTTTAAAAAATTTTTCCATTTACATTGAGAACGCAAGAAATAACAAATATACAAATCAACACATATACAAGTTTCAACACTAAATAATTAAGGGTTTCCTGGGTAGTATTTCTTTTTTTCTCTAGGTTTTTGCTTCCCTCGTTTTGTCAAAACCTTTCCCTCAGTCCTTCTGTGCCCGGGAAGTTGAAGTGCCGGGTTTAAACAAAAGAAATCTGGATGTTTGTCGGTTATCCTAGGTAATTTCTCCCCCTTTGAAGAAAACTTACTGCAAAGGGCATCCTGTAGCATCTACTGCGTCCGGGAAAAAAGGTTAGGTTTTGGTTTGGAAAAGGCCGAAAACGTCAAAAGATGAGACAAGTTGCTCGTTGTACAGACTGTTGGGGCCAGTGAGTGTTTCCCTTTGACCCACTACCCTTCGGGGTCGCCAGGTTTTCGGGCCTGCCCCTTTGTTTTGTCCATCAAATCTTGGGGTTTGGTAGGGTTTTCTTTAGTTTCTTCTGTCCTCAATTCATGGTCTTGGGGAATTCTGCCTTCGTCAGTCCATTGTAGGGACTATCCCTTTCCCAAGCTATCATCGGGGATCTTTTGGGGAAAAATATCCAGAGCCTCATCGAATTTTTCGTATCCACGTCCAGAGATCTTTTTTTTCTTTTCTAAGTCCTGGGGCCCCAAAGGGCCTTGAAAATCGATGTCAGGATCAATCGTCATCCCCTTTCCGTTGTGTAGTTTGTGAAGTTGGGCTCACTCGTGTTGTACTTCCTGTGTGGGGGGAAACTGTCCCTGGGACCGTTCCCCTGTAGCTTGTCGGAAATTTCCCGTAAAATT